>CAWUFW010002804.1:1800000-2045567 GCA_963921515.1 Calotriton arnoldi | reverse complement strand
GTATGCTTCGTTCAGTTACGTATTGCTCATTTCCCTACAGGGGATGGACTTTACAGTGGAACATAGACCTGGGAGTAACCATGCCAATGCAGATGGACTCTCTAGGTACTTCCACTTAGAACATGAAGACTTAACTGGGCAAGGTTAGTTTAATGTCCCTACGTTTGGGGGGGTTGTGTAGGAGAGTAGGATCTGCTTCACATGGGTACCCCCACTTTTTGCTGATGCTTCACTGTTTTTCGACCTTAGTCTGGCTGGGGCCCTGCTAATCAGAACCCCAGCCTAGCTGCTTCCTCTCTAAAATGGTTTCCATGTGCCTTAGGCACATCACTGATTGTAATCTGGAGTGCCCTTATAAGTCCCTAGTATATGGTATACTATGTACCAAGGGCATAGGTACCTCAGAGGCCTACCAGGGGCTGCAGCATGTATTATGCCACCCCTGGAAGGCCATCCAAACTGACACCACAGGTCTGCTACTGCAGCCTGGGTAAGGTGGTGCATGCACCCCTTACTGTGATATAGGTTACCTATACCACTAAATACATACACACATATAAACCTATAAGTCACTCCTAAGGCAGGCCTTATCAATCCCGAAGGCAGAGTGCATGGTTCCTATGTGAGAGGGTGCCCCTGCATGAGCAGGGCCCCTCTGCAGCGTTCGGAGACCCTTCTCTGATGCTGTTTGTAGTGCAGCCTGACCATATACTCTTAAGCGCATTATAACCTCGCGTTAAATGCTAACTTTGGAATGGCTGCACCTAAACATGTTGTGTTTGGTGTCAAACATCTTGGAATACTACCCCCCCGCCAATTCTGGCGGCGGGGGTAGCATTCCACCCTTCTAGAGGGAAAGACATGTTAACCCTGGCTAGCCCGGTAACTTCTTTCTAAAGCCCTGGCATCACAAAATGGATGCTGCTGCCACAGACACGAGTCTGGCCTCCTGCTGCTGGACGTAACTCCGGCAGGGGAGGCCTGGACAATAGGTTTCCTGTCCCAGGGAGGTGTGACCACCTCCCCAGACGGGATAATGTGTATTGGGGCTGGGCGGGAGCACTTTCGGGTGCTTTGAAGTCCTGCACTGGGGGCACATTTGGTGTCCCTGTGCATACCCCAGTTCAAACCGGATCAGGGGCTTGCAGCCCCTGCTTTGGCGCAAACTGGACAAAGGGAAAGGGGTGTAGCCAACCCTCTGCCCTGACCCACCCATAGGTGGGGCCACAGAGTAGTCCAACCCCTAAACTTGGTATAAGTATAGGAACCCAGTCCTTAGGACTTTAGATTATCCCTGGACGAAACTCTGAAACAGAATCCTGGACCTTCGACGCTCTACTCAAGACTAGAGGACAGAAGAATCTCCCTTGGGGTCAAGGAGTGACTCCCCTGCTTGGCAGGCACCAAAGACGCATCTGTCCGGTCTGCATTTCTGAAGCTCCCGTCGGACGCTGAAGTCTTCGCATCACCAGAGGTAGATTTTCAGACTTCCCCAAGGCTACCCTGAGTCCCCAGCAAAGCTGAGGCCCGTAGCTATCGTGGGTAACGTGAGACCATGACCCCTGGACACCAAGCACATTTGCAAGTGCATCCTCTTCTGGGTCTCCCACGAAGTCGTGCTTTGGGCTTCGAGTAGCCCTAGCCTCCAGCCCCAACTGCACTGAAGATCACTGTCCTCCACTCCACGAGTGTCCTGTGAGCCAGATCCACGTGCGACGTCTTGAGGCTCCTTCACGGTCGCTAGCCCGTTGGCTAGTAGCCCTTCACGAAGGCCAATCCTTTTCTTCTTGGGCACCCTTGTTGCTCCAGGCCTGCCCTCACTTACCTTCACTGGGTGAGTTCCCCAGACCTTGCTGGTCTTCACCATCGACGATCTTCATCTTCATCGAGACTTGCCGTTGCCAAGGTTTGTTGGGTCCAATCCGGTCGCCGACACTTCAGCACTCGACAAACATCGTGTACCAGCCTGAATCCCGCTCCTGGTCGCCAACAACGCCTCCTGGACCTTGTGGCTGAAGAGTCAAGATGACCGTCAACGCACCTGAAGCACTCAACATCGGTGGGCATCTGTCCATCACCTTCCTGGTCACTGGCTAGTGACCCAGACTCTGTCCCCTCTGCTTTCAGGTTCTTCAGATCTCCGATCCACTCTTGGATCCACCCGGACACTTTCCACTTGGTCGCCAGCAGCACTTTGCAGCAGATCGCCATTCAAATCGATGACGAAACCCGATCCCGAAAGGCACCTATGCACCCGGCTTCCCTGGGTGAGGTAACACGAGTACTCCGGTGCTCCCGTGGGTAGAGACTCTAGAACGACCTAGTTCTCAAAGGGTTTGCTCCAAGTCCTCCTTTAAGTGTCCCTTTTCTTTAATTTCCTGATCGCGACTTTCTCCATAGAAGTTAACGGCGTATTGCGGTTGTGTATTTACACTGCACGCGTCCCCCGTGGGTCCCCTGTGTCACTACCTTGGGTGGTTCCTTGTGGTCCAAGCACTTCTAGAGGCTCTAGGCCTAGTGTCTAGTTCAGTCGTGGTTCTTATACCACTTTATTGGTATATGGTTTGGTACGCCCCTAGGGCCCAAACGTGTATTTGTGCTATTACTGTGTTTAAATAACTTATAACTTGTGTACTTCGAACTCTAGCCTCATAAAGAGACTAGAGGGGTGTGTTTAGCAATAAATACATATATTTTGAATATATACCTGGTGTGGTGCTCTTTCATTTGGTCACTCAAGAGATTATAGACTGCTAAAACAAGCTGCTTTACATTCCTTCAAGACTTAGCCTGAAGGCTGCTCTCCATAGCTACCACTAGGATAGCTTTCAATAAGGTTGTCTTTAACCTATCTCCAATAAGGGGTTGTTTGGACTGGTGCAAGGTGCCCACTATAATTAGTGGACAGCATATGCCAGGCCAACTTCTCACACCTTCTTCTTACAATTGCTGCATGTAACTTTCCAACCTGGACATAGCTTGTCCTTAGCCAAGTGACCTAGTTTACCACAGCGAAAACATTTGGGTTGAAAGGTTCTGAACTTTCTATTTCTGTCTACATTAGGTTTCTTTTGTTCAAATTCTCTCACTACTTTTTGGGGATGTTTGACAATCTGAACTGAATCTTTTTCTTTCTTGTCACCATTCTTTTTTATGACCTCTACACACTTAAGGGAATGTTCGATCCTTTTAGCAATAACAAGAACATCTTCAAGTGAAGGCTCATCCTTTTGCCATAATTCCTCTCTAACGCGTTCAATATTGCATCCCAACATAAATTGGTCCCTAATTCTTTCATCAAGGGTGGAGCCAAACTTACAAGATGAAGCCATTTTCTCAAACAGGTTATATAATTTTCTATGGACTCTCCTTCAAGTTGGCTCCTGCGACCAAAATGGTATCTCTCTAGGATGGTACTGATTTTGGGCAGGTAATGTTTGTCTAGCTTCGCAATACAAATTTCAAATTCATTTAAATCAGGTTCATGTATTTCGGGAAGGTGGTCTAAGACCGCTTGGCCCTCAGACCCTAAACAATGCAGCAGTAAAGCTGATTTCCTTTCAGCGCTCAAGGAGGAACCACAAACTCTGGCATACCTTTCAAAAACCTTGCGCCATTTCTTCCATCGTATGGGAGGATCACCGGGTTGGATAGAAAGAAGGGTGGCACAGGGACATTCTGCATTGTAAATAAACAAGAGAACAGAAAGAAGAGGAACCTGAAAAGGAATAAAAGTAAAAGCGAAAATTTGCAAAATGACTGTAAGTTTAAATAAACCCTGCTAAGAGTCTTCGTGAGAATATGTGCGTAGCACAGAGAGGACATGCAAATAAAGTAAGAGACAAATGTGCGTGTGTCACATGAGAAAAGTGCACCCTGTAAATCAAGCTGTGAGTTGTCAGGTATAGACACGCCCTGTAGCAAAATGTAATTAAACATAGAAGTGTGGGCGCATCACAGGAAAGATGCGCAGGAATAACTTCGTATTTGCGTCGTTGCTGTATCTCCTAGCAACACGACGCTATTAAACTGCACAAAAGTAAACAAAGCGAGAAGGTCGAGCTTGCGTAACGAGGCAATCCACGTCAGTGTTGCGTCTCCCAGCAACACAACGCTATTGCCCTGCACTGAAGAAATGATACTAAAAAGTGGAGCTTGCGTAACGAGGCAAACAGGAACAGTCTGAGTATAGTGCAGGAAGACTAGTGTGCATATCACTGAAGTGAAACGCTGGTAGATGAAACATTCCAATGATTGTACTCAAGATTGTAGGCACTGTGGACACCTAAGATGGCCGCCATGCAACGTGAGAGGAAACGTAAGCGTGTTAGCGTGGGGATGACATCACCAGAGCTGCAGAGTCTATGAGGAGAAGATGGCGGGATTCTGGTTCCACCGCATCAAAGAAGGCAGAAGAGTCTCGAGCGTCTGGCGAACTCGAGCGTTAGGAAACATTCAAAGGACAACAATACTGGCTGCCGCGCCGGAGAGCACAAGTGCTGGCTTTGAACGATGTGTGGATGCATGCACGAGGATGGTTTAAAAAGTAAAGATATGTAACTCACACAGTTCACCCAATGATGCGCAAAGGTAGAGTTAATAATGCCAAAGAGGAATGCTGTAAGTCAAGATGGGAGTATTCGTGAGCAAGTGGTAATGGGTTGGCAAGTCACATAAACAGTGATTTCTCGGGAAAACAAATTGTAGGGTCCACAGCGCTTGAAGATAATAAATGAGAAACAGTACCTCAAAGTGGAAGGTAGATCCAAGTTCCTTGAAAGCGGTGCTTAAACTCAGTGGGGATGAGCTTAAGGTAGTTGGTGTTGAGATCCTTTCCAAGTTAATCCCGTCCTCTGTCGCCAAATGTAAAATCAATCTGTGCGCAGGTTGATGCTTTAAAGTAAGTTTATTCTAGGATAAGGATCCCATCCAGAGGAGCAGTGCATGCAGCCAGCAGGCTTGACTTCAACCATCTCAGTGAGCCCCTCCCATGTAAACATTCCAAAGCTCCTGGCAACAGGAGCAGAGGCCTAGAATGCCATACCCTGTTCCCTCTTTCTGTACCTTTCTTGCCTGTTTCAGCACCCCTCTTGCCTCTTTAAGCACCTCTGTTGCTTCTTTCCGCACTTCTCTTGCTGCTTTCTACACCCCTCTTGCCTCTTTCTGTACCGCTTTTGCCTCTTTGTGCACCTCTCCTGACTCTTCCTGCACCTCTCATGCCTTTTTCTGCTGTTCTCTTGCCTCTTTCTGCACCTCTTTTGCTTCTTTCTGCACTTCTCTCTCCTCTTTCTGCACCCCTCTTGCCTCTTTCTGCACCTCTGTTGCTTCTTTCTGCACTTCTATTGCCTCTTTCTGTACCTCTCCTGCTTCTTTCTGCACCCCTGTTGTCTCTTTCTGCACTCGTCTTCCCTCTTTCTGCACCTCTCTTGCTTCTTTCTGCACTTCTCTTGCTTCTTTCTGCACCTCTCTTGCTTCTTTCTGCACCCTTCCCTTGTTTGCATCCCTCTTGCCTCTTTCTGCTGTTCTCTTGCCTCTTTCTGCACTTCTCTTGCTTCTTTCCACACCTTTGTTGCTTCTTTCAGCAATTCTCTTGCCTCTTTCTGCAATTCTCTTGCTTGTTTCGGCACCTCTCTTGAGTCTTTCTGCACTTCTGTTGCCTCTTTCTGCACCTCACTTGCCTCTTTCTGCACCCCTCTTTTCTCTTTCTGCACATCTCTTGCCTCTTTCTGCACCCATGTTCCCTCTTTCTGCACCTTTCCTGCCTGCTTCTGCTCCTCTCTTGCCTCTTTCTATACCTCTGTTGCTTTTTTCTGCACTTCTCTTGCTCTTTCTGCACCCTTTGCTCCTCTTTCAGCACCTCTGTTGCTTCTTTCTGCACTTCTCTTCCTTCTTTCTGCACCCCTCCTGCCTCTTTCTGTAAATCTCTTGCCTCTTTGTGCACCTCTCCTACATTTTTCTGCACCCCTCTTGCCTCTTTTTGCACCTCTGTTGGTTCTTTCTGCACTGCTCTTACTTCTTTCTGCACCTCACTTGCCTCTTTCTGCAATTCTATTGCTTCTATCTACACCTCTGTTGCTTCTTTCAGCAATTCTCTTGCCTCTTTCTGCACTTCTCTCCCTTCTTTCTGGACCCCTCCTGCCTCTTTCTGTACCTCTCTTGCCTCTTTTTACACCTCTCCTACCTCTTTCTGCACCCCTCTTGCCTCTTTTTACACCTCTGTTGGTTCAACCCATAGTGTACCCCAGTGTTTGTAGGCATTTTAACTGTATTCTAAGTGTCTTTCAGCATAGCACTGGCTCCGGGCCTGGTTAGTCAGAGTCAGTTACCACCAGTACCAGTCAGCAAAAAGTTCGGGGCACAGGATGACTTTGCAAGAATACCTCTTTCTGCATCTCTGTTGGTTCTTTCTACAATGCTCTTGCTTCTTTCTGCACCTCACTTGCATCTTTCTGCACTTCTCTTGCTTCTTTCTACTCCTCTGTTGCTTCTTTCAGTAATTCTCCTTCCTCTTTCTGCACTTCTCTTGCTTGTATCTGCATCTCTCTTGCGACTTTCTGCACCTCTGTTGCCTCTGTCTGTACCTCACTTGCTTCTTTCTACACCCCTCTTGCCCCTTTCTGTACCCCTCTCCCCTCTTTCTGCACCTCTCTTGCACATTTCCTGCCTGTTTCTGCACCTCTCTTGCCTCTTTCTGCACCTCTTTTGCTTCTTTCTGCACTTCTCTCTCCTCTTTCTGCACCCCTCTTGCCTCTTTTTGCACCTCTGTTGCCTCTTTCTGCACTTCTATTGCCTGTTTCTGCACCTCTCCTGCTTCTTTCTGCACCCCTGTTGTCTCTTTCTGCACTCGTCTTCCCTCTTTCTGCACCTCTCTTGCTTCTTTCTGCACTTCTCTTGCTTCTTTCTGCACCTCTCTTGCTTCTTTCTGCACCCTTCTTCCCTTTTTTGCATCCCTCTTGCCTCTTTCTGCTGTTCTCTTGCCTTTTTCTGCACCTCACTTGCCTCTTTCTGCACCTCATTTGCCTGTTTCTGCACATCTCTTGCTTCTTTCCACACATTTTTTGCTTATTTCAGCAATTCTCTTGCCTCTTTCTGCAATTCTCTTGCTTGTTTCGGCACCTCTCTTGAGTCTTTCTGCACCTCTGTTGCCTCTTTCTGCACCTCACTTGCTTCTTTCTGCACCCCTCTTGCCTCATTCTGCACCCCTCTTTTCTCTTTCTGCAACTCTCTTGCCTCTTTCAGCACCCATGTTCCCTCTTTCTGCACCTTTCCTTCCTGTTTCTGCACCTCTCTTGCCTCTTTCTGTACCTCTGTTGCTTTTTTCTGCACTTCTCTTGCTCTTTCTGCACCCTTTGCTCCTCTTTCAGCACCTCTGTTGCTTCTTTCTGCACTTCTCTTCCTTCTTTATGCACCCCTCCTGCCTCTTTCTGTACCTCTCTTGCCTCTTTGTGCACCTCTCCTACATTTTTCTGCACCCCTCTTGCCTCTTTTTGCACCTCTGTTGGTTCTTTCTGCACTGCTCTTACTTCTTTCTGCACCTCACTTGCCTCTTTCTGCAATTCTATTGCTTCTATCTACACCTCTGTTGCTTCTTTCAGCAATTCTCTTGCCTCTTTCTGCACTTCTCTCCCTTCTTTCTGGACCCTTCCTGCCTCTTTCTGTACCTCTCTTGCCTGTTTTTACACCTCTCCTTCCTCTTTCTGCACCCCTCTTGCCTCTTTTTACACCTCTGTTGGTTCAACCCATAGTGTACCCTAGTGTTTGTAGGCATTTTAACTGTATTCTAAGTGTTTTTCAGCATAGCACTGGCTCCGGGCCTGGTTAGTCAGAGTCAGTTACCACCAGTACCAGTCAGCAAAAAGTTCGGGGCACAGGATGACTTTGCAAGAATACCTCTTTCTGCATCTCTGTTGGTTCTTTCTACACTGCTCTTGCTTCTTTCTGCACCTCACTTGCATCTTTCTGCACTTCTCTTGCTTCTTTCTACTCCTCTGTTGCTTCTTTCAGTAATTCTCCTTCCTCTTTCTGCACTTCTCTTGCTTGTTTCTGCATCTCTCTTGCAACTTTCTGCACCTCTGTTGCCTCTGTCTGTACCTCACTTGCTTCTTTCTACACCCCTCTTACCTCTTTCTGCACCCCTCTCCCCTCTTTCTGCACCTCTCTTGCACATTTCCTGCCTGTTTCTGCACCTCTCTTGCCTCTTTCTGCACCTCTTTTGCTTCTTTCTGCACTTCTCTCTCCTCTTTCTGCACCCCTCTTGCCTCTTTCTGCACCTCTGTTGCTTCTTTCTGCACTTCTATCGCCTGTTTCTGCACCTCTCCTGCTTCTTTCTGCACCCCGTTGTCTCTTTCTGCACCACTGTTGTCTCTTTCTGCACCTCTCTTGCTTCTTTCTGCACTTCTCTTGCTTCTTTCTGCACCACTCTTGCTTCTTTCTGCACCCTTCTTCCCTTTTTTGCATCCCTCTTGCCTCTTTCTGCTGTTCTCTTGCCTTTTTCTGCACCTCA
Organism: Calotriton arnoldi; assembly: GCA_963921515.1. NCBI lineage: Eukaryota > Metazoa > Chordata > Amphibia > Caudata > Salamandridae > Calotriton > Calotriton arnoldi. Next base: position 2,037,064 of record CAWUFW010002804.1, on the reverse strand, counting down.
CTTGCCTCTTTCTGCACCTCACTTGCCTGTTTCTGCACATCTCTTGCTTCTTTCCACACCTTTGTTGCTTCTTTCAGCAATTCTCTTGCCTCTTTCTGCAATTCTCTTGCTTGTTTTGGCACATCTCTTGAGTCTTTCTGCACCTCTGTTGCCTCTTTCTGCACCTCACTTGCTTCTTTCTGCACCCCTCTTGCCTCATTGTGCACCCCTCTTTTCTCTTTCTGCAACTCTCTTGCCTCTTTCAGCACCCATGTTCCCTCTTTCTGCACCTTTCCTGCCTGTTTCTGCACCTCTCTTGCCTCTTTCTGTACCTCTGTTGCTTTTTTCTACGCTTCTCTTTCTCTTTCTGCACCCTTCACGCCTCTTTCAGCACCTCTGTTGCTTCTGTCTGCACTTCTCTTCCTTCTTTCTGCACCCCTCCTGCCCCTTTCTGTACCTCTCTTGCCTTTTTGTGCACCTCTCCTACATTTTTCTTCAACCCTCTTGCCTCTTTTTGCACCACTGTTGGTTCTTTCTGCACTGCTCTTGCTTCTTTCTGCACCCCTCTTGCCTCTTTCTGTACCCCTCTCCCCTCTTTCTGCACCTCTCTTGCACATTTCATGCCTGTTTCTGTACCTCTCTTGCCTCTTTCTATACTTCTGTTGCTTCTTCCTGCACTTCTCTTGCCTCTTTCTGCACCCTTTGCACCTCTTTCAATCAATCAATCAATCATGTCACTTATAAAGCGCACTACATACCCGCGAGGGTCTCAAGGCGCTGGGGGAAGAGGGGGTGGTGCTGCTACTGATCGAAGAGCCAGGTCTTGAGGAGTCTTCTGAAGGCCAGTAGGTCTTGGGTCTTCCGAAGGTTGGTGGGGAGGGTGTTCCAGGTCTTGGCGGCGAGGTGGGAGAAGGATCTGCCGCCGGCGGTCGTTTTCCGGATGCGGGGGACTGTCGCGAGGGCGAGGCTGGTGGAGCGGAGCTGGTGGGTGGGGGTGTAGAAGCTGAGTCGTCTGTTGAGGTAGGCTGGTCCGGAGTTGTGGAGTGCTTTGTGTGCGTGGGTGAGGAGCTTGAAGGTTATCCTCTTGTTGACAGGGAGCCAGTGCAGGTCTCTCAGGTGGGGTGTGATGTGGCTGCGTCGGGGGATGTCGAGGATAAGACGTGCAGAGGCGTTCTGGATGCATTGCAGCCGTCTCAGGAGCTTAGCCGTCGTTCCTGCGTAGAGGGCGTTTCCGTAGTCCAGCCTGCTGGTGACGACGGCCTGGGTGACTATTTTTCTTGTTTCGGTGGGGATCCACTTGAAGATCCTGTGGAGCATTCGGAGGGTGTTGAAGCAGGATGAGGAAACGGCGTTGACCTGCTTAGTCATGGAGAGGGTGGGGTCGAGGATGACCCCTAGGTTGCGTGCGTGGTCGGTGGGTGTCGGGGCTGTTCCCAGTGATGATGGCCACCAGGAGTCGTCCCATGCTGAAGGGTTGGAACCAAGGATGAGGACCTCCGTCTTGTCCGAGTTCAGCTTCAGGCGGCTGGTACTCATCCATTCGGCGACGGCCTTCATTCCTTCGTGGAGGTGGGCTTTGGCGGTGTGAGGGTCTTTGGTGAGGGAGAGGATCAGCTGGGTGTCGTCGGCGTAGGAGATGATGTTGAGGTTGTGCTGTCGGGCGATGTGGGCGAGGGGTGCCATGTAGATGTTGAACAGCGTTGGGCTGAGGGAGGAGCCTTGGGGTACGCCGCAGATGATCTTGGTGGCTTTGGATCGCTTTGTTGCTTCTTTCTGCACTTCTGTTCCTTCTTTCAGCACCCCTCTTGCCTCTTTCTGTACCCCTCTTGCCTCTTTGTGCACCTCTCCTACATTTTTCTGCACCCCTCTTTCCTTTTTTGTACCTCTGTTGGTTCTTTCTGCACTGCTCTTGCTTCTTTCTGCACCTCACTTGCTTCTTTCTGCACTTCTCTTGCTTCTTTCTACACCTCTGTTGCTTCTTTCAGCAATTCTCTTGCCTCTTTCTGCACTTCTCTTGCTTGATTCTGCACCTCTCTTGCATCTTTCTGCACCTCTGTTGCCTCTTTCTGTACTTCACTTGCTTCTTTCTGCACCTCTCTTGCCTCTTTCGGCACCTCTGTTGCCTCATTCTGCACTTCTCTTGCCTCTTTCTGCACCTCTGACTTAGAGGTAGTTTTAATCCCCCTGCCCTATTATTTACTAGGTTCTTACTGGGGAGATTATGCCAATCACAGGGGTACCCCAACCCATAGTGTACCCTAGTGTTTGTAGGTGTTTTCACTGTATTCTAAGTGTCTTTCAGCATAGCACTGGCTCCGGGCCTGGTTAGTCAGAGTCAGTTACCACCAGTACCAGTCAGCAAAATGTTGGAGGCACAGGATGACTTTGCAACAATGCCTCTTTCTGCATCTCTGTTGGTTCTTTATGCATATCTCTTGCTTTTTTCTGCACCTTTCTTCGTCTTTTTGGACTTCTGTTGCCTCTTTCTGCATTTCTTTTGCTTCTTTCTGCGCTTTTCTTCCTCTTTCTGCACATGTCCTACCTCTGTAGGCATAGTTAGAAATTAGCATTTAAAAAACCTTTGAAATTCACTGAAAAAAACATAGGTTTCAGGGACGTCAACTAGCCCAACAGGTACGTCCAGAAAGCGCCACAGAGCTGCATTGCAGAGAGGTGCAAAAGGGGGCGTGGCCTCTGAACACCTCTCTGCAACGCAGCTCCCTGGCGCATACTGGAGGTACAGGGTGGGCTAGTTGGACCCCAGGGACCCTCATAATTCAAGGGGACTTAATCCCCCAACTTAAAACGCGGCGCGTTTGCACAGATGTCACCTTAGGCCCCGCCCCCTCCCTTCACCATTGTGCAAATATTCCTCTAAAATCAGCCGAACTACGAATTCCTATTTACTCACCTGTTATCAGGAGAGACCTCAGTGCTGCATCTTTCAGCCCAGTACTGATCCTGAAAAGTAATTTTAACCGTACTTACCAGTAACTTGAATTTCCTTCCATAGGCTAACATTGACTGGTTTCACTTGGAAATTCTTCTAAGTGTGGAGTTTTGGAACTTTATAATATTCCTCTAAAATCAGCCGAAATACGAATTCCGATCTACTCACCTGTTATCAGGAGAGACCTCAGTGCTGCATCTTTCAGCCCAGTACTGATCCTGAAAAGTAATTTTAACCGTACTTACCAGTAACTTGAATTTCCTTCCATAGGATATCATTGACTGGTTTCACTTGGAAATTCTTCTAAGTGTCGATTTTGAAACATACAAATATTCCTCTAAAATCAGCCAAAATACGAATTCCGATTTACTCACCTGTTATCAGGAGAGACCTCAGTGCTGCATCTTTCAGCCCAGTACTGATCCTGAAAAGTAATTTTAACCGTACTTACCAGTAACTTGAATTTCCTTCCATAGGATATCATTGACTGGTTTCACTTGGAAATTCTTCTAAGTGTGGAGTTTTGGAACTTTATAATATTCCTCTAAAATCAGCCGAAATACGAATTCCGATCTACTCACCTGTTATCAGGAGAGACCTCAGTGCTGCATCTTTCAGCCCAGTACTGATCCTGAAAAGTAATTTTAACCGTACTTACCAGTAACTTGAATTTCCTTCCATAGGATATCATTGACTGGTTTCACTTGGAAATTCTTCTAAGTGTCGATTTTTGAAACATACAAATATTCCTCTAAAATCAGCCAAAATACGAATTCCGATTTACTCACCTGTTATCAGGAGAGACCTCAGTGCTGCATCTTTCAGCCCAGTACTGATCCTGAAAAGTAATTTTAACCGTACTTACCAGTAACTTATATTTCCTTCCATAGGAATCCATTGTCTGGTTTTCAGCAGAAAAGTTTCAGTGTTGATTTTCACAAACTACAAATATTCCTTAAAAATCGCCTGTATGACTTAAACGCATTCCTTCAACTGTTTACAGGAGATGCACCAGTGCTGGATACAGGATCCACCACTGAGTAAGAAAAAGTAACGATAACACTACTTACCTGCTAAGTGAATTTCCTCCCATATGATAACATTGGTGATTCTATGTGAAAACGTTTCTGTGTCAACTTTTAAAATACAATAATATTCCTTAAAAATCACTACTGTAACCAAAACGCTTTTACTCAACTGTTTACAGGAGATGTCCCAGGACTGAATCTAGGATCCAGTCCTGTGGTTAGAAAAAGTAATCCATAAAGTAACTAATTGCATTTAACTAGAAATTCACATTGAGCTCAATGTTGCATTGTGTTTGAAATTGTGTTGCCCATTGCAACAACTGTAACTACTTTTACTTAAAAGTCTATTGCCTATTTGCAAAGTATTTAAACTAAAGTAATTCATTCTGAGAAAGTATATGTAATGTAATGTATAATGTAATTACAATGTAATTTAAAAAATAAAATATGTAAAATTAAATAGTTTTAAAAAATGTAGTAAATCAGTATCAAAAAAATAAATATAACAATTAATACATTTAAAAATTGTCATTTACAAAACCTTTGAAAATCACTGAAAAAAACCATGGGTTTCAGACATGTTATAGTTAGGAATTAGCATTTAAAAAACCTTTGAAATTCACTGAAAAAACCATAGGTTTCAGACACGTTATAGTTAGAAATTAGCATTTAAAAAACCTTTGAAATTCACTTAAAAAACCATAGGTTTTAGGGACAGTTATAGTTAGTTGGACATTTCACTCGTACAAAACCATAGAAATTCCCCCGTTATAGTTAATTCAGCTAACTATAACTCGCGCCCCCGCAATGCACTGCTGATGACGTCACATATTACATCACTCATGACATGGTCAGTGACATCACTGATGACATCACTGATTACATCTCAAATGACATCACTGATGACATCATCCACGTGATAATCTGATGCACCTCCTCACACCCTGATATAACCTTTGATACACCCACTCTAAATTACAGACTGCCATTCGCAAAACCATAGACACTCCAACACCAATAACTACATACCCACTCACTGATTCTTAGGTCTACACACACATCCACTCACTCACCCGTACAGTCACTCATACTTACGGTCACTCAGTACAGGACTATCATATGCACTCATACTCCTATATAGACACTCAAACACCGCCACTCATCCATAGAGGTACTCACACACCCAGTCAGTCATGCAAATAATTAAACACACTGCCATTTACTCACCTATACAGTTATACACACACCAGCTCACTTACTCATACAAATACTAGCACATTCTTACGCTCTTATACAATCACTGATACAAGCACACACTCATCCATACAGTCACTCTCACAATCACACACTCTTGCTTATAGCTATTTATATACTCCAACACACATATATACTGCCTTTCACATATGTAGTTACTCACACATGTACCACTGGGACATACATTCACTCACAAACACACTCTTACACACACTTACCCACCCATACAGTCTATCACATATGCACTCTTGAAACCATCCACCCAGTGAATCACCCACTCACACATCTATGCACAGAGTCACACACACCCACCCACACAAACACTCAGGCACCCATACAGATACTCAGACAACTAATCAATAACTCACATAGACACTCATGTAGCTATTCACAAACCCATGCAGCCACTTACACAGCAATAGACAGACGGATACAGACATTCACCCAGTTTAGTCACTAACCCATGCATTCAGTAAGATACGTTTAATCACTCACTTATAGAGTTAGTCACGCACCTACTAAATCATCCATACAGACACTTATACACCCACTCATTCTTCAATACGCCTTTCCCTATATATATTAAACATATTTAAACTTTAAAGAAACACACAGTCACTGGATGATGTCATCAGTGATGTCATTTGAGATGTCATCAGTGATGTCATCAGTGATGTCACTGACAAAGTCATGAGTGATGTAATATGTGACGTCATCAGCAGTGCATTGCTGGGCGCGAGTTATAGTTAGCTGAACTAACTATAACGGGGAATTTCTATGGTTTTGTATGAGTGAAATGTCCAACTAACTATAACTGTCCCTAAAACCTATGGTTTTTAAGTGAATATATATATATATATAGATATATATACACACATATATATCTAGATATATATTAGGTAGTTATAGTTAGGATCTGCATGAAATTTTGCCCAAAAAGTGTCACAGTGGGTACTTTTGATTGGGAAAGTTTGGGGGTGATCCTTGCAGTGGGGACCGTGAATTTGGGGCGCAAAATAAGGTTGTGTCTTTAATGTTAATTTCCATAGGAACCTTTAGCCACATCTACAGCCCGAACTGCTGAACGGACTTACACCATATTTGGCAGGGAGGTAGATGTCGGTTCAAGGAAGTGCCTTTTGCTTATTTTGTGTAATTCCATTCAATAGTTTTTGAGAAATTTAAGTTTAAAATTATAGTGATATCTCTGGCCGCGGATATTTTGTGGTGGTTTTGTGATTAATCGCAAATGCACGCACAAACGGGAATGCTCCGATTGGCTAGACGGAACCTGAACAGAAAGTTGCGCCTGACATTTTCTTGCTCGGGAATGTTTCCTGGGGCTGAAAATCTGTGTGAATGTCCACATATGTGGTCAGGGTGGAGATACTCTGACCCCATAGTTGAGAAATGGAGGTGTTAGTGACAGAAGTTATATGTCCAAAATTTATTTTTTTAATAGCGCGCGATATTCATGACAGCACTGCGACCGCCAACGTGCCTCTTGTATACCATTGCGGGGACATTGCGACTATCAGCGTCTTCGCTTGGTGAAAATATTTTAAAAATATATCAATGAATCATTAGTATGCATTGTTATAGAGATAATAATAAATGTTTTTATAGAGTTATTTATATAGTGAGTTTTCTACTGTGAGAATTAGAATTAATTATATAGTTGTATTTTTTCAATGTGGCTGTGGCTATTGAAGTCCTGCTCTCTCTTTCCGCTTTTGCGACATACCAGCGGGAATCTCGATGACTGTCTTCATTGCGACTTCCGTTGTCTTCGTGGAAACGAAAAAAAGTGATTGGAGGCAATATTTTGGAAACATACTAGAAAAATATGAGCTTGAAAAGTATACTAACAAAACTCTGCTGTTAAATATACTGTAGAATATCAGCGTCGGTAGTCGCGAATATAACCATTTTTGGTAAAAATGGCTTTCCCCTAAATTGATCACAGAAAGAAAAGTTAAAGCAATATATTACTAAATATTGGACAAGCCAGGAGGTGGGTTTTAATCAATTAGTGATTGAGGATTGTCTCTCACCTGATCGTGGTTTAAAAATTCCATTGCTAAGATATTTTAAGGACACCCTTACAGCCCTAGAATGTCTTCACGCAACGTGACACAGTGAAATCACAGGATAAGCACATAGTGAAAGAACTATTTTTTTAAAAATACCATGGCCTCCAGGGAGGAATAGGAGCTTAGAAAACCCATGGTAAGAGGGTATGTCCTAGTAAAATCAGTGCTGGGAATGGAGAATTATTTAATGATTTTATCAAATGCTCATGATAGATTTTTAATTACTCATTTCAGACTGAACCTGGTGCATCATTTATTGGCCACACCCACTGGCTTTGTCGTGTATGTAGAAGACAGAGGCCCCTGTGGCTACGACAATAGGTCTCCACAGGACACCCTCCATTTCGTACTTTTATGTAAATATTTTACTTATTCTAGGCGACTGTTTCTTAAATCACTTTTAAAAGCAATACATTTTAGGCATGCCCGTGTCGCCTTACTGTATCTCCAGCTCCTGCCTAGTGCCCACACGCTTTTTTGTGTCGCTAACCTTTTGAGAGCAGCTTTAAAGTCTAGACATTCTAGAGGGGACTAAATATGTAGGGGGACTGATTCTGTACACTCCAAGCTACAAGTTACCCTGCCAGGATTTTAACAGTGTTTTTTTTTTAAGTGTCTATTTTGTTTCATCAGTCAGAGCAGCTGATGTTTTTATATTGTAGTGGGTCATTTAACTGAAGGGGGAAGTGATTAATGTTTACATTGTAAATGTGCAAATTTTACACATGGAGTTATGTTGTCAACAAGTGAGCCTGTTGCTGATGTTTTATTTAATTTTAACATTGTCTCTTTTATGGCTGCGACTAATGCAGAATAAAGATTATTATTATTATTATTATTATTATACTAAATATTTTGAGTTAAACTTTATTAAAAAAAGTATTTAAGTGTATTTGGCAGTATGTGAAATAGATTGACTGATGACAGAATCTCCAATGTGAATGAAACAATGTTGTGCCAACTTATAAAATTGTTAAAAATAAAACCAATTATTAATGTATTTTCTGAGAAACCCGTGAAATCAAAAAATAAGTGGTGTATTATATAAATATACTACATAATATCCAAATATAGAAAGAAAGCACGAGAATCTTAGAGGTTCACTTATTAAAAAATTGACCTTACAATTAACAAATAGAATTTAAAAAAACCTTAAAAATTGAAAAAACCAAAGGATACAGGAACGGTATATTTACCAATTAGCATTTAAAAATCTTAGAAATTTACTGAAAAAACCAAAGGTTACAGGAACATTATAGTTAGAAAATAGAATTTAAAAAACCCGTACAAATTCACTGAAAAAAACAAAGGTTACAGGGACGTTATAGTTAGGGTGATATTTCACTCATTCAAAACCAGAGAAATTCAGCAGTTATAGTTAGCTCAGCTAACTATAACTCGTGCCCCCAAAATGCACTGCTTATGACCTCACATATTACATCACTCATGACATGGTCAGTGACATCACTGATGATATCACTGATGACATCTCAAATGACATCACTGATAAAATCATCTACAGACTCTATGGGCCCGATTCACAAAAGTAATCTGAGACAAAATCCTAACTTTACGACTTTCGGTATTCACAAAAGGCATTTAGGAGTAGTAAAGTTAGGAATCCTAACTTTACTACTCCTAAATGCCTTTTGTGAATACCGAAAGTCGTAAAGTTAGGATTTTTCTCAGTTTAGGAGTAGTAAAGTTAGGAATCCTATCTTTACTACTCCTAAATGCCTTTTGTGAATACCGAAAGACGTAAAGTTAGGATTTTTCCTCAGTTTAGGAGTAGTAAAGTTAGGAATCCTAACTTTACTACACCTAAATGCCTTTTGTGAATACCGAAAGTCGTAAAGTTAGGATTTTGTCTCAGATTACTTTTGTTAATCGGGCCCTCTGATGCACCACTCACACCCCCATGTAAACTATCACACACTAATTCTAACTTTCACACAACCATTCTCAAAACCATTGACACACCCATACCAGTACTTACATACCCAATCCCACATTCATAAGTCTACATGCACATCCACTCACTTACCCAAAAAGCTACTCATACACCAACTCACTCACTAATACAGCCACTGACATATCCACTCATAAACCCATACAGCTACTGACACACATACTCACTCACCCATAGAGTCAATCACACAGTCACTTACTCACCTACTGACTGTATTGTAGTGAGTGATTATAAATGTCTCAGTGAATGTATGGGTGAGTGACTAATTTGTGTGAATGTCTGTATCAGTCTGTCAGCTGGTGTGTAAGTGGCTGCATGGGTTGGTGAGTAGGTATACCAGTGTCTATATGGATTAATGATTGGTTTTCTGAGTACCTGTATGGGTGTATGAGTGTCTGTGTGGGTGGGTGAGAGGGTGTGTGACTCTCTGCATGGATGTGTGAGTGGGTGATTAACTGGCTGTATGGGTTTATGAGTGCATGGGTTTATGAGTGCATGTGTTAGCGACTGTATGGGTGAGTGAGTGTGCGTATAGCTGTGTTGGTGAGTGAATGGATATCTCAGTGGTATATGTGTAAGTAACTACATAAGTGAAAGGCAGTATATGTGAGTGTTGGAGTATATAAGTGAGTATATGTGACAGTGAGTGATTGTGACAGTGGCTGCATGGATACGCGTGTGCTTATGTCAGTAATTGTTGAAGTGAGTACGTATATGGTACTATCGGTATGAATAAGTGAGGTCGTGTGTGTATATAACTGTATAGGTCAGTAAATGGTAGTGTAATTAATTCTTTGGGTGACTGACTAGGTGTTTGAGTAACTCTGTGTGTAAGTGTCTATATGGGTGTATGAGTGGATATATCAGTGGCTGTATTGATGAATGACTGCATGTATGAGTGACTTTATGGGTTAGTGAGTGTATATGTGTGTAGTCGTATTAATCACTGAGCGGGTATGTACTAACTGGTATTGGTCTGTCTATGGTTTTAATATTGGTAGTCCGTATTTTAGAATGGGTGTATCAAAGGTTATATTAGGGTGTGAGGAGGTGCATCAGATGATCACATGGATGATATCATCAGTGATGTCATTTGAGATGTCATCAGTGATGTCACTGACCATGTCATGGGTGATGTAATATGTGACGTCATCAGCAGTGAATGGCGGGCGTGAGTTTTAGTTAGCTCAGCTAACTATAACGGCCGAATTTCTGTGGTTTTATATGAGTGAAATGTCAACCTAACTATAACGTCCCTGAAACCTGTGTTTTTCAGTGACTTTCAAAGGTTTTTCAAATGCTAATTCCTAACTATAACGTCCCTGAAACCTATGGTTTTTTCAGTAAATTTCTAAGGTTTTTACATGCTAAATCCTAAGTATAAAATTATTGTAATCTTACCTTTTTTACGGTATTTCTAAGTGTTTTATAGAATTCCTTTTATTTAAAAATGATTGGAAGTATAATTTTGAACTTTTCTTTTTAAAATTATTCATAGTTTTTGTAAAATCTTCTTTAACAATTAAAATTACTCTTTTAAAATACATATATCATACACTACTAAAAATGTATTCTGTTATTTCTGTGAACAATTAAAATTTATATTTACTTGAAATAATGCTTTTAATACTGTGAAAGTTGTTTTATTGTATTGTTAGGCTATTTTTTTTTTCTTTTTCATTTTTACAAAGGAGTCGCGCACCCTACGCGACCCTACATGAAGTGTGTGCGGATTCAGGGTGCGTGAACCCTGCTGGCGCGTATTTCTGGAATCACGCAGGAGTCGCGACTTCGGTGTAATTTCAAAAGTATGAAATATCATTGTAGAAATTTTAAATATTATTTTTTGTTAAAGGCTTTCACTAATATACTTTAGAAAACAATTTATAAACAGGAATTTATACTTTATAACTAACTGTACAAGATTTTACGAGTGCGCGACGTATGCGTGTAGGATGCGCGACCCTTGCCAGCATGTATTTCAGGGGTTGCGCTGGGGTCGCGACTCCGGCGTAAGTTTCAAAGTGTGAAATATCACTGTACAAAATTTAAATATCAGTTTTGCTTAAACACTTTCACTATTATTCTTTTTAAAATATTTTATAAACACCTATTTATACTTTATAATTATGTATATGAAATTTTACGGGTACACGACCTGTACGCGACAGGTGTGCGCACCCTACGCTACTCCATGTGACCTGAAAAGAAAGCTTCTGATTGGTTTAAAAACTTTTCATTCTGTTAGAGGGAGGACCTAACACCTATTTTTTGTATGTCTTCTTGGCAAGACCTGTTTATTCTAGCTTCTTGCAAATTCTTTTTTGGGTGTGTTTTTTGACTTTTTTTGTGAAAAATGGCATCCAGTCATCCAGAACAAGATCTCCTGGAAGAGGTAGATGATGTGGAGGAGCATGTGAAAAAAAGAAAGGAGAGTGTTGTTTGGGCTTTCTTTACAGTGCCAGAGGGTGAGAAAAAGGTCAATGCAAGGAAGGTTACTTGCAAATTGTTCAAAAGAGTACTATCAAGAGGATCTGAAAAAAAAGTACTCTTGCGGAACATCCTCTATGAAAAAGCACCTAGAGACCATTCATCCAGTTTATTTGGCTAAAGAAATCTCGCAGAGAGAAAAAAATGAACAAGCTGCACAGGTTGACCGAAATGCTCCATCTACGTCAACTGCAGGAGTTCCACCATCAACTCAGCCACACATTTTCCCTGAGCTTGTGAATGCTTCAATCAACTGTAAAAAGTGTGATGCAAAACTCTGCGTTGGGGAGCAATGCATTGATGTTATACTCAATGGAATTAAAACACACAAGTGTTATTTTTTTTTATCTGCTCCCAAATCTTCTTTTCCTTTTTTTCCAAATAGTTATAATGTGCTGTTGAATTTAGTTTTGTTTAAAAAAAAGTCAAAAACACCATAAAAAAGAAAAAACTGTTAGAAAATACAAAAAAAAATTACAATTGTTAAAAAAACGGTTCTTACGGAACCAAATAAACTGGTTAGAAAAAGAAAAATTGCCTGAGTGATTGCATGAGTGCAGGGATACTGCCTGAGTGACAGCAGGAGTACTTGTATAGTGCCTGGGTGATTGCATGAGTACATGGGTTGTGCCAGGGTGATTGTATGAGTGCATGGGTAGTGCGTGGGCGATTGAAGGAGTGCATGGGTAGTGCCTGTGTAATTGCATGAGTGCAGGGGTAGTACCTGAGGGCATGGATGAGTGCATTGGTAGTATTTGAGAGAATGGATGAGTGCATGGGTAGTGCCTGGGTGATTGCATAAGTGCATGGCTACTGCCTGGGTGATTGGAGGGAGGCATGTGTACTGCCTGGGTTATTGAAGGAGTGCATGGGTAGTACCTGAGTGATTGCATGAGTGCAGGGGTAGCGCCTGGATCATTGGAGGACTCCATGGGTAGTGCTTGAGTGATTGCATGAGTGCAGAAGTAGTGCCTGAGTACATGGATGTGTGCATGGGTAGTGACTGGGTATTTGTATGAGTATATGGGTAGTGCCTGGGTGATTGGAGGAATGCATGTCTACTGCCTGAGTGATTGCATGAGTGCATGGGTAGTGCCTGAGTACATGGATGAGTGCATAGGTAGTGCCTGAATGATTGTATGAGTGCATGGGTAGTGCCTGGGAGATTGGAGGAGTGCATGGGTAGTGCCTGTGTGATTGCATGAGTGCAGGGGTAGTGCCTGGGTGATTAGAGGAGTGCATGGGTAGTGCCTGAGTGCATAGATGAGTGCATGGGTACTGCCTGTGTGAATGGATGAGTGTAACAGTAGTGCTTGAGTGATTCCATGAGTGCATGGGTAGTGCCTGGGTGATTGGAGGAATGTACGGATAGTGCCTGACTGAATAGATGAGTGCATGGGTAGTGCCTAGATAATTGGAGGACTACATGGATAGTGCTTGGGTAATTGCATGAGTGCAGGAGTAGTGTCTGAGTACATGGATGAGTGCATGGGTAGTGTCTGGGTATTTGTATGAGTATATGGGTAGTGCCTGGGTGATTGGAGGAGTGCATGTGTACTGCCTGACTGAATAGATGAGTGCATGGGTAGTGCCTGGCTGATTGCATGAGTACAGGGGTAGTGGCTGATTGTAGCAGTGCATGAGTAGTACCTGAGTGCATAGATGAGTGCATGGATAGTGTTTGAGGGAATGGATGAGTGCATCTGTAGTGCCTGGGTGCATAGATGACTGCATGAGTAGTGCCTGTGTGAATGGATGAGTGCAACAGCAGTGCCTGAGTATTTGAATGAGTTCAGGGGTAGTGCCTCGGTGATTGGAGGAGTGCATGGATAATGCCTGGGTGAATGGTTGAGTGCAACAGTTGTGCCTGAGTGCATAGATGAGTGCATGAGTAGTGTCTGGGTGAATAAATGAGTCCAACAGTAGTGCCTGAGTGATTTAAGGAGTGCATTGGTAGTGCCTGAGTGATTGGAGGAGTGCATGGGTAGTGCCTGGGTGATTGGAGGAGTACATGGGTAGTGCCTGGGTGATTGCCTGAGTACAGGTGTAGTGCCTGGGTTATTGAAGGAGTGCATGGGTGGTGCCTGGGTGATGAATGTAAATACTCTAGGGCTACTTCAGACCATTAAATCCCTCAAACCATTATGAGGAGAAAAACAAACTATAGTGACACTAGAAAATTAGAAAAATGAAGAGATTTATTTATTAATTTATCTTTTTCTTATTTTTGGGTAAGTATAAAAACATGTATTAGAAGTAAAAACAATTCATACAGAGACTAACAAATGTACAACATTCTGACTACATTCATTCACAACCACAAACATACTATAAACACATGATCATATTGATATATATGATTTTTCCGTCAAACATGATAAAATTTATAAAGACTATAGCGAACAAACAAGCAGCAATAGCACTATGATGAAAAACAAGCTTTTTTAGGTGGTTTCCAAACTGACTCATCTGCCTGGGTGATTACATGAGTGCAAGGGTAGTGCCTGGATGATTGAAGGAGGGCATACATACTGCCTCAGTACATGAATTAGTGCATGGGTAGTGCCTGGGTGATTGGAGGAGTGCAAGGGTAGTGACTGGGTTATTGCATGAGTGCATGGGTAGTGCCTAGGTGATTCTAGCAGTGTAAGGGTAGTGCCAAGGTAAATTGAATGAGTGCGGGACTAGTGCCTGAGTGCATGGGTAGTGCCGGGTGATTCCATGAGTGCATGGGTAGTGCCTGGGTGATTGGTGGAGTGCATGTGTACTGCCTGAGTGATTGCATGAATGCAGGTGTAGTGCTTGTGTGCATGGATGAGTGCATGGGTAGTGCCTGAGTGATTGCATGAGTGCATGGGTAGTGCCTGGGTGATTTTATGAGTGCATGGATAGTACCTGGGAGATTGGAGGAGTACATGGGTAGTCTCTGGTTGATTGCATGAGTGCTGGGGTAGTGCCTGGGTTATTGAATGAGTGCATGGGTAGTGCCTGAGTGTTTGCATGAGTCCAGGGGTAATGCCTGGGTGATTGAGGGAGTGCATACATAGTGACTCAGTGCATGGATGAGTGCAGGGGTAGTGCCTGGGTGATTGTAGCAGTACATGGGTAGGGCCTGGGTAAATTGAATGAGTGCAGGAGTAGTGCCTGAGTGCATGGATGAGTGCATGGGTAGTGTTTGAGGGAATGGATGAGTGTAGTAAAAGTGCCTCTAAACATTATTTCACGTTATCATGCATATTACATTATTTGTTCTTACCTTTTTTACCAATGTAGATACAAAACGCGCTGGAACTATTTTAGAATAGTTGTTGTAAACTGAATTAAAAATCTTTTCAAACTTCACCATTACCTTCTGTAAAAAAGAAGAAGAAAAACTGTTATTGAATATAATATTGGACTTTTAAGAACACAACATAATTTTAGAATTACATAACATTTTCAGTTTCCCTTTTTTGCTGTTCTCAGATTCTACTCAATTTCACTATACACAGTGATTTTAATGTAGTATCATCATACAACAGCGGGAAAAAAACAATCAACGAGATTGTAAAAAAAAAAAAAAATCAGCGTTGAGCATTATTTAGAATATGTGTAGCTATGTGTTTACCTATCTACAGTTTCTTAATTACATTCTTCAAGTACATTAGGGGGCATATTCTCAAGGAGCTATCGCCGAGTTATCCGCACTTTATCGCTTGCAAAGTCGCGCTAAATTTACCGCCCCATTCACAAGCTGGTGCTAACAGCCCATAACGCCAGTTTTCCTGTGAAAGCAGTCGCAAAAAACATCGCCACAGATGACCCCGGCAACTAACGCTAATGAGATGCAGAGTAGGCATTCCCGAGCAAAAACCCGCAACAACACCACACCTCAACATTCTCAACGACCAGCCACATTGGCGATAACACCACAAAACAGGCGATAAGACGCGTTAGCAGCAGGAAACTAACACCTGCTCTGACCTGGTGTAAAGTCGACCGACAAGCTGCACCATCAAAGGGAGCCCAGCCCAGAGCCACACAGGAAGAACAACACATGCCATGGAGCCACTCACCAGGCACCCCAGAGCCCCGAGGGGGCAACAACACCCACCATCCCCAGGACCACCACCCCCCAACGGACCCCCCCGCACCCCCGGACCACCACAGAGGCAGCGCAGACAAAGACAGCAGACATACAGGAAATGCACCAGCCCTACAGACCTAACACCAGACAATGCCAATGCCCACTTCAGGCCCAAAAGGACAACCATCCTCCGCATCCTGAACATCATTGCCCACAGGCTGACAGTACCAACACAGAAGACAACCAACATCCCTCCGCAGACAAAGCTGCTGGCTGTGCTGCACCTGTTGGCCTCTGGTATCCTCCAAATCAACAACCGCCCGAGTCAGAGGAGTCTCACAGCCAGCCCCATCCAAGTTCCTCACACCTGGCCTGGATGCCCTCACCAGTTAGGGACCCCAGCACCAATACGTCGCCTACAATGCGCAGGAACAGCTGGAGACCGAGCAAGGACTATACGCCATTGCTGGATCTCCGCACGTGTCGGGGGCAATCAACTGCACACTTGTCCCACTTGTGCCCCCTGCCAATACCGCACACAATACCCCAACAGAAAGCACACGCATCCCATCAACGTGCAGGCAATAGTGGACCACAGGGGACTCCTCACCAATGTCATAGCCAACTACCCAGGCAGTGTGCGTGACCCCTTCATCTTCGGACAGTCCAACATCAACCAGCACTTCCAGGATGGCACCTATGGAAATGCACTGCACGTTGGCAAGTAACAAATGAACAAACCACACACCTCAACTCCACAATCATGCAACTCACAACTCTGGCACTGCACACGTCACAAAATCACATACAACATGCCAAACAACATGCCCCCGCACCAGACACAACAGCACAACTTACTGTGGCAACCGTGGTTAGCCATGTACATGAGCCATCAACGGCATGGCACCTCAGCCACACAATACCCGAATGTGGGGAGAGGTGGGAACCAGGCATGTGCGAAGGAGGCAAGTGACCCATGAATGAGAATGTACACAATGCCAAGTGTTGCGGAGATGTGCTGGACAGACTGCAGTATGCAGACCACAGACATAGCCATGTCTACATGCACTGCTGGTGTTTGGAGTATAGTGGACAGTGGCCGCAACCATGTCACCCCAGCCAGTGGGGAAGATCGCAGAAATTAAGCTTGTGACGTCCCCCCCTGTAAGCGTGTGCAGAGTGGGCTGGCCCGGTGGACGCCAGGCTAGCGTAGGGGTGTGAATAAAAAGCGCGTAGCCCTGGGTGTGGTTCCCTTCTGGAATGCCCAACATGCCTGCCAGGGTGGCACCTCCCACCCCGTCACGAGGCCGATGCCGTCGCCGTGAGCGGTGTGGACTGCGATCCTGTGCGCCTGCTGCACCCCGGGCCGCTGGTCCCCGAACCCGTCATGCCCATCCCTGCGCAGCCAGGCCTCATTGCTCACCTGCCGACACCTGCGTGTGTCGAAGAGGGCCCACCACGTGCCGGCGCAAGCTCCAAGCCCGAAGCCCGCGACCTTGGCAGCCTCCTCAGACCATCACGGCCTCCGCGACACAGGCCCGCATTACTCCTTTCTCGTTGACGTACTCCACCGCTGCCTCCGGCCTACACTACAGTCAAGTACGTCACACATTTGGAACTGAGTCTTGATTATGCAAAGGCAGAGTACACACCTTATGGCTGAGTTTATGTCACTGTACTCCCTTCGATGTGGTGCCACCAACTCTGTGCATAGCATTCGAACTACACCTGTCTGTGGTCCCTTGCTGACTACTGCCTTCGCCCCACACTGTGGTCGAGTGGGTCGCACATCTGGAACTGAGTCTTGTTTTCTGCATGGCGGAGTTCATATCAATGTACGCAAGGAGACGAGTAAGAGGAAGACGCGGTTCAGTCAGGAGGAGAAAAGGACCATCGTTATGGAGGTGATCGAACACTGCCGACAACTGCTCTGGTGTCACTAACTCTGTGCATCGCAGGCCAACGACACGTGGCTGTGGGCCCCTGCTGACCGCTGCCTCGGGCCCACTCTGCGGTCAAGTAGGTCACACATTTGGAACTGAGTCTTGATTACACAATGGCCGAGTACACACTTCATGGCTGAGTTTAACTCACTATACTCCCTTCGATGTGGTGACACAAAGTATGTGTTGGGCATCCCAACCACACGTGTCTGTGGGACCTTGATGTCTACGCCTTCGGACTACACTACGGTCCTGCAGGCCCCACACAAATCCATGCCAGTCCGTACCAGGCAGGACACGGCATCATCGCTGGCTAAACACCCGCTCAGCTCTGTCGCTACTGCCTCGGTCAACCACGAGTCATCCCCACATGCCACTTCAACGCTGTGTGTCAGTGTTCCAGGAGGAGCTCACTGAACAGCGGTTGGTCCGCGCTGGCTGCTGCCTCCAAACTACACATCAGTCGAGTAGGGCACACATTGGGAACTCAGTCATGATTCATTTATGGCAGACCTGATATTAATGTACTGGCCTCGTCGCAGACTGCATCCCCTTCCAGCTCCGGGGCCACTAAGTCTGTTCCCCGACAACCATGGACACTTTCTTCTTGAGATTTGTTGGCGACTGAGTCCATGGACTGGGGGTTGTCTTCATCATCATGTCGGTGATACTGACTATGTGGCCAAAACGAGGCAGTAGCATTCCACTCCTCCATTTGCCGCTTCCGGATGGCTCCTGCCCTATGCATCATGCCCTGGAGGAAACCTTCCACTGTCCCCTGCAAACCTCCGCTACATTCACCTTCGACATCGATGAGGACCCGCCCACCTCGCGTGGCCCTAGCTCACTGCACCGCAAGTCACCGTCCCGTGGGGGTGTGCCTGTGCCGGCCGCAGTGCATCCGGGGCCACTAACTCTGTGCAGCTCAAATCATGGCCCCAGTCTGGTGGCATGTTGGATGGCCTCTGGGTCGATGGCCTGGGGGTCATCAACACCATGTGTCTGTGGCCCTGTGCTGTCCGCTGCCTCTGCCCTCAACTGCGGTCCACCTGGGCTCACACATCAAATCGAGTCCTGACCTGCCTGGACATCGCATCACCGCAGAATGCATGCGCCACCACCGCCAGGACCAACTCCAGACAACAGGTGCCAGAGTCGGAAGTGTCTTACTGCCAGACTTTTAGAGTAGCTCACACCAGTCGTGGGTGCCATCATCAGCTTGATACCCTGCTCAGCTCCTCAGGTGCCACTAACTCAGTGCACCACAAATCAAGGACCATTCTGGTTGCATGTAGGGTGAACACTGTACTCTCTCCGGCAACCACCATGATGCTTCACAGTTGTTTCTGTTATGCTGATGTTTTATGTTTCTGCTTCAATTGTGATCACTGTTCAAGTTGTTGCCAGCACCAACGACTCCCTGCGGGCTGGCTTACACTCACCCCACACATCCAGCACATGCGTCACTGTACATGTGACCTTGCCAATAAAGGTGTCGAGCGCACGTGCTCGTGGCCAGTTCAACTAACTATCTGAGTGTGTCCGTGTGCTCATGATGTATGCATTAGGGCCCCGGCCCCACAACCTTACATTGTGCCATGTGCAGAGGACGCAGCCATGTCACCGCAGGCAGAGGGTGGGACATTGCACATGTAGCTTTGTCGTCCCCCACCCAATACGTAAGTGGAGTGAACTTGGCCGGCGTACGCCAGTCCGGCGTGGGGGTGTCGGTGATTATCACGTGGCTCTGGGTGTGGTTCACTACTGGAAATTTGCAAAGGCATGTGTCCCTGTCGCAGTGTGGGTCTCTGTTGGTGTGTGTAGGTGGTCCATGATGGGACTTTGACACCGACGTATGGGATCTAGTTCGTCTCCCATGAGGTAGTTCCCCACCCGCACATGTTCGGCCAGCCCCTTCTGGCAGTCTGACAGCTGGCCTTGTAATGGGATGTGTGCTTAGGTGATCTGCTGTGAGCCAGCCGGGGTGGTGGGTGCGTCCAGCTGTGTTGTCCGTGCAGGGGGTGGTGTGTCCTAGGTGCAGCGTGGCTGCCCTGCTCCTGCAGCTCTATTGCCTGAGATGTCCATTGACTGTTGTAGGGCGTCGGTGTCGGAAGTGTGGAGGTCCTCTTCAGCATCACTGATGGGTTGTCTGGTCTGCTCTGCTGGAGGTGTTGTTTGTCCCTCTGCAATGTGAAGGGGAGATGCTTGTTGACATTGTGTTGCCTTGTATGTTGACGCATTGTTCGGGTTTACATACAGACTGCATAACAATGTACATTGTGACTGTTTTGGATTGGCTGACTATTTGATGCGGGATAGTGGACAATTGGACTACATGACGTAGGTGATGTTGTACACGTACATTTTCATCTCACAGTTTCCTGCTATGTCAGATGTGATTGGCCATTTTCTACACAGAGGCGGAGCCAGTTGTGTCCTCTGTTCTGCAGTGTAAGTGTTGCACTGTGTCCCACATTGCCGTCCATGTGGATGTGCTGTGATTGCTATGTGTGTGTGCTGCATTGTGTGGGAGTCGCACCTGCTGCTGAGATTTGCTGCCCCTTATCCCTTGGAGGCGGTGTGCCTTTGGCTTTTGTGCTTTTGAGGTGCTGTGATGTTGGCGACTGGGGTCATTTGTGCTCCTGGACGGATTTTGTTCTCTTGTGCATTGTTTGTCTGCAGATGTATTGTTGACGTCAGTGGTTGTTTGTGCACGTGGATGTGTCAGGGTGTGACCTGCTCCTTCCGGATGTAGTCCACACTCAGCCACCTCAGTCTCATGGCGTGCACAGTGTCATGGTGATTGTACTCCGGCCATGCTGCTCGTCATGTGGTGTCACCTGCATTGTCAGTGTGGCTCTCGCATACGCATCTTTGCTGTGTTTCGCACTGGTGCATGTGTGTGTAGTGGAATTGGCGTTGTGTGGGGTGGGACCCCTTCGGGCACATGGTGGACGGGGGCCTACTTGGTGTTTGTATGTGTGCTGCAGTGTGCCATGGGGATCAGGACCATGCCCCAGGGTCGTCGTGGGTGTGCGGTGTGCTACACGTCGTTGTGCATGTGTGCCATTGTGCCCATCCCCCGAGTCCCTGTTAGTTACTCACCCTGTTGATGTTTTGTCAAGTCATGTCGAGCAGTGTCCAGACTCCCGACTCCTTGCACCGTCTCCACACTCATGACTGTGTCCACCATTTGCTCCAGCTCCTCCTGTGGCGCAGGACTCACACCTCCATTCGCCGTTGCTGCCTTCCGGGTGGCAGCGGGTTTCTGCTTGGTTTGGCTTCTGACTTCGTGCCAGCGCATCTTGGCCTCCTCTGCAGTCCGACTGCATTCACGATGGAATGCCATTTTTCCGTCTGTGTTGCCAATGACACGGTGGTGGAGATGGACAGTTGTTGTTAGTGCTCTGTCACCTCCGTTACGATGGTCAGGTTCTCATGCGGACTGTACCCCGTCTTCCTCTTCCTCTTCTCCTTGGCCTTCCCTGACCCCGAGGTTCCTTGCTGGTGGTCTGTGGGGCTTGTGGGGTTCGCGTTGACCTGGACACTCGTTCTGGGTGCGTCCATGTTGCTATGCATTTTATTTTGTTTATGGTGTTTTTTTCTTGTTCGGCTTTTATGGTGCATTTTCCCGCCAGGCACATGGGAATTGCAGGCCTGTCACTATTTATCGCTGGTTTTTTTTTGAGGTTGGCCTCATCGCAACTTTATTCGCTTTGGTGTTTTGCTTTTTTTGGGCGTCGCGTTGTTTTTTCCGCGGTCATTTGGTGCGTTATCGTGGGGCTATCGCATGGTGCCGCCAGGTTGAGAATGCTACGTTAACACGGCATTGTTTTCCCACGATGGACTGCGATGTGAGAAGTTGCGTTAAGGTAAACTTGCGGTGGTTATCACACGTTCTTGAGAATATGCCCCACGGTCTTTTATTTCTCTCAAGTACATTTTGTAAAATGTACACTCTCATTTACATCTCATATAATATAGACAGCAAATATACAAACTATTTGTTTCTAAACACAATTTTCCAAATACAATATCAATTAGCACAAACAATAATCTATACACTAATTGTTCACATCTGCTCAATAGGCTGAATATTGTTTCCAAAACTTTTGCATTGAAAATACCCAAAATAAACTTGTTAATTCATGTTCACATCTTCCCATTAGGCGTAATGATGTATTCAAAACTTTGGCATCAAAAATATCAGATATAAATTTGGAAATTTGGAAGGCAACCTAGATTTGAATTCCAAATGGGCATCATTGCAATGTGTCCTTCCTTTGTTGCACTTTAAATACACAGTATAGTGTCCAGATGTTGTAGTACGTCCATCATGTAAAATATTAGCCACTGCTTTAAAAGTTCTTCCTGAAATTGATACTTGACTTGCCACAAAATTTTAAATTTTGGTTTCCAATTTTCTTCCATTTGTTCTACAACGTTGTAGCATTAAAATGACATATTTTCCAAATATTTCTATATATACTGTTGACAACATTACTGATTTACAATGAGAACATTTCATATCTTGATTAGCTGTTTTTACTAATTAGTTAAAAGATACTGATTTACAATCTGGTATCGTCAAGTATATGAATCTTTCAGTGTCTATTTCAGTGGTAGAAGAAAATGATCACTCTTCACATTTATGATCCCATCTGTAACTTAGTCCGAATAAATTTTGAATTTCTATTCCTTCTTCTTCCAAAACACCAAGTATAAGGATTAGAAATTCTTGTGCATCTTGTTGTATATTGAGTGTAAATTTCAAAGAACCAGTACATATATCCAGAAGATGCCGAATGCCAGAAGCAGTATGGATTTTAATTCTGTCTATTTTATTTGCAGAGTTTTATATAGCGCTGGCTAGACCCGGAGGTATCAGAGCGCTTTACATGAGGATTAGCGAGTTACAAAGATTACATCATGAGTTTCTAGAGCATAGCATAAAATAAAACACACATCCTATGGGGACTAGAAGGTAGAGGGGGAAAAGTAAAAAGGGGTTGAAATGCCGATCGAATCAGGCAGATCGGCAAGGGGGAAAGAACTTAGAGGAACCAAAAAGTCAAAGAGAGTCAAACAAACCAGCTGGGGACCAGCAATCAGCAGATCCAGTGTCGCGGTGACTGTACAAGCTGAGAGGGGTGTTAGAGACAATGGAGGGGTCGACTAGAGGTAAGGACAGTCAGGCGATGCAGGGAGCAGTCCAGCGGCAAGAGAATCGGTCGAAGCCGCTAAGATGGTGGACCCGGGTCATCAACTTGCTCGGCCATCGGCAGAACATCGGAGAATTCGTCGGAAGGGTAGGGGGAGGAATGAGACACAGCTGAGAGATGAGGAAACTATGCCCAATGTCCGGCTGGGTAGGTGACGGCCAAGGAGGTGATCCACAGCCAATCTCCTCTATAGCTGACTAGGCAGCTCCACCTGGCATCGGCCATGTTACTAGGGCTCTGAGGTCGGTAAAAAAAAAATCACGGTTCTTCAGAGGTTTCGAGATCAAACACGGGAGTAGGAGAGTCGAAGCACCACAATTAAAAAGAACCCCAGGAGAGTATAAAGGTCAAAGGAGGGGGTAGATTCAAGGGGATTAGGGCCAAAAAGGCAATCCCTAACCAGGGAGCACCCGGTCGGAGCTCCTCACCTTGTCTCCTCACATTGTCTCTTGTCCCCGGGAGCGTGAACACCAGGGGGGTCCCCCTCCTCCGTTGTATGGTGCAGACAATTTCAGTTGCCGATGAGTCTCTCGCGACCATGTGATGGGCCCAGGCCTCAACCGAGGCGCCATGTCGCTCACCCTGGAGGCCGCTGTGGGCCAGTAGCAATCCCCGGGCCACTGGCTAACTTCACACGTGTCCCTTCCCGTGGTACACTCACCCACCAGTCAACGCTCAGGGCCGGGCCAGCAGCCAGGCGCTGGTCACGGTCTCGATGCAGGGGGGGCCCATGCTGCTTAGTGGCTGGCCGACTGCTCGTCTCTTAGACGGGAGCTGTACTGGCGCTCCAGTCCCAGGAGTCAGATCCGGTTTCGCCTGCACCTCGCTTCGCACGCCGCCGGTGTCTGGAGGCAGCCTGTCGCGTGGTATGTGGCTCAGGCGGTCAAGATTCGGGCCGTAAATGGGTAGCACTAGCTGTTAAGTTGAGATGTGGGTGTGGGGGGAGGACGGCCCTTAGCCCGCCCATCTGCCCCGCCGAGCTTCCCCCGCTCTGCGCTCAGATGATGTCCCGGGACCGCAGGCACCTGCCACTTGCCTGTGGTGCCTGAAGGGGGGGCAATCAGCACTTTGCAGCCCCTCCGGTGCTCAGGAGCCGTTCAGCTCAAGTCCGATTCTTCCGACTGCCATTTTGTCCGGGCGGATCCTCGGCAAAGGGAATCTCGTTGTCCCACGCCCGTACCTCCCTTCAGCTATGCGGAGATCCGTGGGCGTCCCCCGGCTGTCAGCTTTCCGATTCCGGGGTCTAAGAAGGACCAGAGCCCCGGGATCTGCCAAAGAGCGATGCGGAGTGGCAGAGCTCCGAGATTCCGCTCAGACATGGGCGCCATCTTCACATTTTCACTTCTGTCAGTTACCAACTTTTGAAATATATAATGCAGTAAAGAACAGAATCTTTTTTCACAAATTTCCATAATTTCATGATGAAGATCTTGTAGATAAAACACAACAT
Organism: Calotriton arnoldi; assembly: GCA_963921515.1. Classification (NCBI taxonomy): domain Eukaryota; kingdom Metazoa; phylum Chordata; class Amphibia; order Caudata; family Salamandridae; genus Calotriton; species Calotriton arnoldi. The sequence continues at coordinate 2,012,620 of CAWUFW010002804.1, read as the reverse complement.
TCACAATTACATTAGCATACCGGTTGATACCTGAACTATTTTCTAACTGGTATCCTACAATATCATCAACAGTGTCCATTTTCTTTTTCTTTGCACCTTCATGATTCTCTTCAGTTGTTTTCTTTTTTTGAATCTAAGTAGAATGTTTGTCATATTTCCGTTTTGGACACATTACACGTTTCTCATATATGGGATATTCACCTAAGTTAGGAGCATAAACTCTTCTTAACCAATTGTACTCTCTTATACGATTTGCATCAGCACTAATCTTTTTCTCATCAAAATCAATCAAATACAAACTAGATAATGTTCTTACTCGAGATAATGCAACATATGCCATTCCCTCTTTAAACACGGTACTTCCAATATTTACCAAAGCACTGTCCACACTTAAACCTTGAGATTTATGAATAGTTACTGCATATGCTAAAGACACAGGAAACTGTTTTCTACGAACATACAAGTCTTTTACACGCAGAAAACGTACAGCACATCGCCCAATCTGTCTTACCTCTTCAATCTGATCAAATTTAATCTTCAAAAATTCGATTCCATCTCTGTTCTAAAAATTTACAAAATCAACAACTTTTCCATTGCTCCATTTACTAAACCTTCTTCTACATTCAAATTACGCCGTAAAATTACCCGACAGTTTATACATACATGTAAAGTCTTTTCTAAACCTGCATTCTTAGATACAGACTTTTCCAAAGAATCCAATTTTGACTGTAATTTCTCTGAGAGAAGAATAGTCATTCATTGGTGTTCCATTTATCAATGGCATCCATTTTCAGTATTGGTTGGTTTTCCAGTTTCAAAAGATCTTGATTGAATGTAAAACACTCTTGCAGTATTGGCATAAGGCATAATATAGACTTCTTTTCTCCAATTTTTTGTACATTATTTCAGGTGCTGTGTTTTCGGTTGTAAACAAGTTCCTTAGTAGCCAACTTTGTAAAGCTTGTTTACCATCTTTGGTCAAAACACCAATTCCTATATCTTTAAGAATATTTCCATAATTCATCACCTGCTTGTCTCATATTCTTAATAAGTTCTTTATATTCAAAATGTAACCAAATATTTACATTTCCAATACTTCCCAAAGATTTCCTAGTGTCTTCATGGACAAGTGTTTTAAAAACCGGTTGCCCTTTTACAGGAGTAAGTTTTAGTAGATCGCCGAATACAATTACATGTTTTCCTCCAAACAGAACATCATAATCTGTTTTTAAAATCTGTTGCATTCTTAAATGTACAAAGGCAAGCATTAAGTTTGAGACCATGCTCACCTCATCAATGATTAGAAGTTTCATTTTCTTCAGTACTCTTGAAACCTCATACCAAGCTTCTCCAGATAGCATTTGACATTCCAATTTATTTTCATGTTCAACTGGTAGCATAAGTAATCGATGTAGAGTAATCCCTTTAATGTTGTGTGCTGCTAATCCATTTGGAGCTGTTACAACACAAGATAAATGTGATTCAGTAGTTTTTGTAGATAACTGGTCAAAACTTTAATTAAGAAACTTTTTCCTGTTCCAGCTTGACCACTGATGTACATTAGAATAGGTTTCAATGATGTGCATTGGCATTCTTCTTTTTCATGCAGCAAACCATGCTGTTTCTGTCCTCTCACTTGCTGATATTTTTCTTTTTGTTCAATATTTAGTTTTTCTTCCAAGTTTCCCAACTCAATAATATCCTGTTGTGCTTGTTGCATTGCCGTCTCTACTTCATCCATGGCTATTGCTGCTTCATTTTCAATAATTGGTTGTCCTAGTTGATCTTGACTAAGTGGAGCAGAACTTTGACTATCTTGAGAACTGTCTCTAGCTATTTCAGCTGCAATAGTAGTTTCTTGTTCAATCTCATCATCTAACATTTGTAGATAAGTTGGGAAAATTGTGCATTGAATGCTATCTTTACATGCATTAAAAGAATCTTCATAGCAGTCAAAATCTCCAAGTAATTCCATTTCACTACGCCAAGGCTTGAACAGTTGCAGAAGTGCTAAATAGAAAAATTCCCTTTTATCTGGAGTTTCGCAACTGAGTTTTCTATGGTTAATAAGATTTCCTTTGGCATGTTTTACCAAACATCCGCCACATCCAAATACTGCATATTTTTCTTCATTTATATTTTCTGTAACATTTCTCTTAAAGCTATAATGTTGCAGTACTTCATAGAGACATAGTGTGGGACTTGGCCCTTTTGGCTAAAGTTCCCTAAACTTTTGCTTTCCCCCTAGACCTTTTTTCTAACATTGTGTTGCCAACTTAGATGCTTTGGACACTTTGCCACTGCTAAACAGTGTCAAAGTGCAAGTGCTCCCTGTATAAAGTATAATGGTAATTGGTTGTCCATGATTGGTATGTTTGCCTTACTAGTAAAGTCCCTAGTAAAGGGCACTATGTGTGCCAGGGCTGGTAATGCAAATGCTACTAGTGGGCCTGCAGCACTATTTGTGCCACCCACACAAGTAGCTTTGAAAAGGGAATTCAGGCCTGCCATTGCAGGGCCTGCGCGCAGTTTGTTAAACTGCCATGTTATTCTGACAAGTGCACTCACTTGCCAGACCTTACCCTTCCCTTTCTATGCACATCAGACACCCCTATGGTAGGTCCAGGGTACCCCCTGGGCAGGGTGCAGTGCATGTGAAAGGTAGGACATGTACTATGGTGTGTACCATGTCCTGACAGTGAAATAATCTCCATTTCGTGTTTCACTGTTGAAAGGCCATCTTGCCCATAGGACAGAATGGGGAGGCTGTGTAATATGTTTTCCAGCCTATCTTCCTAAAGGCTTAAGATGGAGACGTGAAGTTTAGTATGCCTGAACTCACAATGTAATAACACATCTTTTTATGAAGGTGGTTTTTGCTTTGTTTGTTTGAAAGCCACTCTTTTAAAAGTGGCTGGGTTTTTGTGCTCTAACATTTCTGTGTGTCTCTGCCTGGTTGTGGATTGCCTGTCTGGATTTCAAAGTGATAGGATCTGGGGAATGTCTTGACCCAGGGGAGGAGGTGAGACAGCAACAGGCTGACCTCCATCTGGAGTGTAGGGGGAGGAGTAGCCCCTAGAGGTGAAGAGGCCTGGGCTGCAGCCATAAACCAATGGCTCTGGCCCCTGTTTATGTTTGTTTAGAAATTTGTAGAGCGCGTGGCTGCCCGAGGGCTTCCCAGCACTAAAGAGTGCTGTTTACAAGCTCTATCCATAGTGCGTCTACAAGGGGAACAGCAAAGTTTTGAGATGTTTCCTGAAAACTGTTTCGTTGGGTAGAATTCTTATTTTATATGGGAGGGCATTCCACATCTTTGGTACCAGGTGGGCAAATGATCTTCCCCCCCACCTGGCTCTTTTGGCTCTCGAGGTCCTAAGAAGCTGTTGCTGAGCTGATCTAAGATGCCTGGTCGGGATATACCTGGACAACATTTGTCTCAGTTTTATTGGGCCTTTTTATTAACAGCCCTATATGCCAAGCATAGGGACTTAAACTTTATTCTTGTTTCAATAGGGAGCCAGTGTAGCTGTTTCAGTGCTTCTTTAGTCGAAGTGCATTTGGGGATTTTTAGAAGGAGTCTTGCTGCCGCATTTTGTACTACCTGTAGTCTCTTCGTCACATATTTAGGCGCGCCCACATAAAGTGAGTTTCCATAGTCCAAGTGCGAGATTATAAGAGACTGGATGACCATTTTTTTCAGATGTTCCGGGATCACCTCAATAATCTTCCTTAGTATTTTAAGCAGGGAGAAACATATTCCTGACAGTTTCCTGGATTGGCAATCCATCGTGAGTGAGTTCTCCATCCAGACCCCTAAATTTTTTATAACTGGTTTGGGTATAGGTGGGTTTCCCATGCAAGGGGGCCACTGTGTCAGGGGTGCCTGGATAGTGGATTTTCCTAATAGCATGATCTCTGTTTTCTCGCCATTTAATTTCAGATGGCTATTGGCCATCAATTTACCCACTCTCCAGACAGTGACTCAACTGCTGATTTGCGTTATCTGTTAGGGAGACTATCAGCTGAGTGTCGTCAGCATATGACACCACTGAGACACCATCTTCCTGTGCTATATTAGCCAGCTGTCGTACATAAATATTAAATAGGGTAGGATTAAGGGAAGAACCCTGTGGGACGCCACATGTAATTGGAAGGTGGTCTGAAAAACAGTCCCCTGCTGAGCGATTGAGGATCCAGACCCCCTCTATCAAAGGAATAAAGTTGTCACTGGCAGGGAGGCACCCAGAACTGGTTTGAACAGTGGTCAGTGCCCCCTGAACACAAAGACTTCAAAGCCATTGAGGGGTATAACTATGAGAGCTGAAGCCCCTGAACTTTGGAGAATGGCTTGATCAAGATTGAACAAGACTGGAGCTACTTCGTGGTCAAGAGGAACCTTTGCCAAGGAAGAAACAACTGAAGAGACTGAAGGATAGGACTGACCCTTGCTGTGTGTTCTGGGGCTGGCCTGCAGTTTGCTGTTTTATCCAAGGAAAGGCAAAAGGAATTTGCTGTGTGCTGTGTCCCCCTGCTTGAAAGGACTTTGCTGTGTGCTGTGTCCTGAAGTAACTTATCCCCAAGGGCCCGAGGTGAGCTGGCTCCCTGTTGCGGAAACTCAGGAACACAAAAGTTTCCAGGAGAGTCTCAGCGACGCTGTGTGCGTGTGCTTCGTGCAGCCTGAGACCCTCGTAAGAAGTGCCCTGTGATCGTGGGCACGTGGAGTCCAAGCGAGGATCAGTGATGCTGTGTGAGTGTGCTTTGTGCAGCCTGAACCTTTTGTGAGGATTGTCCAGTTATCGTGTGCTCCGGAATCCAAGTGAGTCTCATCGACGCTGTGTGCGTGTGCTTTGTGCAGCGTGAGACCTTCGTGAGGATTGCCTTGTTATTGTGCACACCCGGAATCCAAGTGAGTCTCATTGATGCTGTGTGCGTGTGCTTTGTGCAGCGTGAGACCTTCGTGAGGATTGCCTTGCTATCGTGCACCCGGAATCCAAATGAGTATCATCTACGCTGTGTGCGTGTGCTTTGTGCAGCATGAGACCTTCGTGAGGATTGCCTTGTTATCGTGCACACCCGGAATCCAAGTGTGTCTCATCGACGCTGTGTGCGTGTGCTTTGTGCAGCGTGAGACCTTCAGGAGGATTGCCTTGCTATCGTGCACCCGGAATCCAAGTGAGTCTCATCGACGCTGTGTGGGTGTGCTTTGTGCAGCGTGGGACCTTTGTGAGGATTGCCTTGTTAACGTGCACCCGGAGTTAAAGTGAGTCTCAGCGACGCTGTGCGCGTGTTCTTCGTGCCGCCTGAGACCTTCGTGTGGAGTGCCCGTGATCGTGCACCCGAAGCTCAAGGGAGTCTCAGCGATGCTGTGTGCGTGTGACCGGTGGCAGCCTGAGATCTTCGTAGCAGTAGTGGCCCAGACCAGCAGCCTCGGAGGAGCTGAGCCGCCGGCCCGAGCCCGCCGTTGCCCATTCACAAAGATTGCATCGGAGGCCCAAGTCGTTGGACGAGGAGAGGAGAGTTGGTTCGCGCCCCCCAGGTAATGTGTGTCGACTCCTGGGGCCAGGTGCGGGCTCGGAGGGAGACGCTCTCGACCTCTCTCTCAGTCCAGCAGCGCGAGCCTCTGCTTCGGCTCGTATCGTGGCCCGTATTGCCAAGGGAATGGCAGTACCGGGGCCGGAGTGCGGAGCTGCACGGTTTTGTTACACCATACCCGTGTTGGGGGCAACTGTTGACAGAGGCTGACTGCAAGTCAGAAGGTGTGCGGAGCTGCACTTTTTGTTACACCATACCCGTGTTGGGGGCAACTGTTGACAGAGGCTGACTGCGAGTCAGAAGGAGTGGCGGAGAGACCGCCTAAGGCACCGTCATTGGTGCCGGAGTGTATTACGCATTATATTATTTCTGAATAACGAACTACCTGATTGTCGTATTACACACTGCATCATTGCTGCAAAACGAACTACCTGATTGTCGTATGACGCATTGTATTGTTACTGCATAATGAACTACCTGATTAGCGTATTACGCATTGCATTATTCCTGCATAACGAACTACCTGATTAGTGTATTACGCATTGCCTTATTTCTGCATAATGACGTACCTGGTGGTTGTATTACACATTGCATTATTTATACATTGCAAAGTGCCTGATTGTTGCGTTACGCATTGCATTATTCTTACATTGCAAAGTGCCTGATTTATGCGTTACGCATTGCATTGTTTTTACATTGCACAAGTGGCTGATTCTAGCATTACGAACTGCATAACATGGTATTAGGATTACAGTGGAATGTGTAGAAGTGCTCATTAATATCGTCGGAACTTACAAGGGCTGGCTGGCCTAACAACCAGCCAGGAGAAATATTACACATACTCATATGTTGGATTTATATTGTGTGGTCTTATCGTATATCTTTTTATATAAAATGTATACTCGTTTTAGAAAACTCGTGTGGAGTCTATTTGTGGTGTCATCATTGGGTTGCTGTGAACGTGGTTGCAAATACTTTACACATGTGCCTTGAAGATAAGCCTGGCTGCTCGTGCCAAGCTACCAAGGGGTGAGCGGGGGCTATCTCAGAAGGTGACCTTCCTTTCCCTGACGTGGAAACACGGGTCCCTATTTGGCCTAAGGTACCTACCTCAGCCAACCAGGGATCCCGGGTCTAACACATAGGTTTTCCAGATGTGGACTCCTTTTGGGATAGTACGTATCCAACATATTAGTTTTAACAATATCTGTACTTTCTGGTTCATTCAATGCTAAGTATTCAATTTCTTGTAGAGATTTCAATACTATATTTCGTGTGCGGGCAAGGCCTAGATTTACCCAAACGATTCCTCTTGACTTTGAAGATAAACTGGCTGAGCTCAACCGATCCGAACATCCATAGGATCCAATCTCTCGATGGGAAAGCATTTTCAAGCTAAAGCTGTACAATTTTTTACTAAGACTCTTCTCTTGTGAAATTTCTTCCCACATTTCTTTCAACTCTATCTTTTCAGATTTGGTTATATATGACGTAACATAGCGAGCAACAGCAATTGAATTATCTTCAACATATTGGATATCCATGTTTGCATTCCACATTGTCAAATCACTGGATTGTAGTCATTAATATACTTTGAATCTTCAGTTCTTTTTAAGTTGTATGTATTCTTCGGAGATATTCGAGTTATAGTATGCCTTACTGCTGACATAAAACTATTGACTCTTCCTTTTGAAATTATTGGCGTGGGAATCCAAAATGACATTTTGCATAAAATGTTCCCTTTGACTTGTATTTTTGTCGACAATATCTTCCACATCGATGACTTTGAAACCGTAAAACTTGTTGTCTCAAGCTGTTTTCTCCTTCTTTTTTTGGAATGGCACAGGTAACATACTCTTTGATGAAAGACAAAACACTTTCATCAGTATCAGTACCAAATTTGGTGCATTCTTGATCCATAATAGCATGTGTATATGAGGAGCACCTCTGCCTTGGTACTCCCTTTTCTAAAAGAAATCAGTAACTTCTCCAAGAGGTGTATTATTTTTATTGCAGATAAAAGACATCATAGCTTGAAACCTATGATTAAAATATCTGCACACATTTACAGGATCCAAGGAACACAGTTCTCCAGCTGTCTTCAATTCAATGTTTTTACATTTGAATTTGCTTGTCGTAGAAATTCAAGTAAATCGTCCCACGCATATTCAGCACAGCTAAGTGTCACAATCCACGTAGGGGTACCTAAGTTTCTTAACATACATTTAAGTTCTCTGTGACGACGATACCAATATTCATTAGTACCACGTTGACACGCCATCAAATTAATTAACTGAGATTCTAGATGATTATCTCTTTGTTGAACTTCGTCCATAAATTCCTTTGCAGAAACATGTGTAAGATGAACTCCTGTTTTTAATATATGATTCACTGCATATGAAAGTCCAGACAAGTCACTTTAAAACAGAAGATGAAATATATATGGAATGCATCTTGGATGTTCTGAGTACAATCTTGTTGAGCGGTATTCTGAAGCAAGAATCTGTACTGCTCGTTCATCATATTGTCCACCTTCTCCAGTGGGGAACAGCTGTGGAAAACAATGAGCTTCTAAACTATTTTCCCATACACTCATGGGAGTTCCCTTTGCTTTCTTCGTTTGAAATAATTCAATAGTGTTTCCAATCACTTCTTTTGAATGTAGAGGATGTATACTGTAATGTTCATAAATGTCTTCACTCTGGACTTGTCCACTTTTTCTATTTGGCCAGTTGAAATTTCTGTTTCATCTTCTAAACATATTTCCTGTTCTTTCACATTTACAGTTTTATAAATAATATTGTTCTGTACAAGATATAATGTAGCCTTTTGAAGTTTGGTGACATCTACTAACGCTTGCCATATTTTCCGACTCTTTGTTGGTACACCATTAACTAGAATAACTACAGGCTCACTTTCCTCACTCTCTATACCAACAGTTTCAATATTTTTCTTAAAATCTAAAGGTAAGTACACAACTCTTCCTTTCAGACCTCTTTGTAAATCTGTTGGAGGCAGCTTACCTGTTTTAGGCTCCATACGAACTATAGCTTGAAACGGGTGCCCAGATTGAATAAGAATGCACTCATATGTATTTAAATCTGCCAGCTCCTGAGGAATAGCTACCAACTCTAAGTTGTTATGCACTGCTCTAGCTGGCATTTTGTTCTCTTCTAATTTATTGTAACAATATTTACAAATACGTTGATCAGTACCCCACTCAAAACGACCTTCCACCAACAAATAAGCACCAAATTGCTCCCACTTATCATGTTTTCCTTTTCACTTTTTAAATACACATCAACATTCCTAGTTTTACTTCTATAGTGAGTACGTTGATAACAAATACAAACATAGTTTGGTTTTTCACATGAAAGTATCTTAAACTTCGTAATTTCTTCTGCAAACTTCTCAGTACTAATATCTTCCACCTGTTCTTCAACACCTACACTTATCAAGCTCTCACTTTCTCTACACTCCTCTTGTGAACCAAAGAAACGAAACTGTATATCATCACAATTTTTTTACATCCGATACTGAACCATGCAAAAGAGCTGTGTTCATTTCACTTAAAGATAATGCAGGACTTTTTACATAGTACAATCTCCTTACTAACTTCCGCATTTCTGAGTGATGTACTGCTAACATCCTTAAATGATGAAAAGTACTTTTACACACTTTTCTAGAAAGACAAGCCAGAGAATGACCCTGCAACTTAGCATGTTTTCTTACTTACATGGATCTAGTCCTTGCAACATTTAATTTCTGTTTAACAATTTTTTTGGCATATTGTCGCAAGAAAACTATATCAATAGATTCCTGTTGAATACTACAAATACTACTACAATCCCACTTATACACTGGAGCTTGTGTGTGTCTCAGTTGAACTTATTCAGCTATTACTTCTTCCACATTTCTAGGAACCATCTTTTCTTTTTCAACTGGACAACCATCTTTTATCTCATAACAAGGACCACTGGTATCAACTGCATGAACTAATGTATTTTGTTGAAAATAGCTTTCTTCATTAAAAAAAGTCTCAGTACTAGAAGTGTGCTTCCATTCACCAGAAACAGTTTTGCAAAAGTTACTTCTATTAACCAGTCTTTTTCTTTTGCTTTTCTCCTTTATAAAGTGCATTGTTTTATTCAATGTTGTCATTCTCTTCAATACCAATATAAATAATTTTCATTTCAATTCGAAAGCAGTATCTACTACACTTTCAATCTGTTGCTTCTTCTTATATGCTGCTGATCTTTTTTATACTTTTTACAATCTTTTAATAAATTTTGAATTACTCTATTACAAAACATACGTACATGTATGTCTTTAAATTGTTTCTGTCTTTTTGTGATGTGTTTCTTTTCCATTGTGTTTGTTTATTTGCTTCTCCTGTGTTCTAAAAATGTATTTTCTCCTTTGATTAGTATTTTGATTGTTTAATTTCTCCACAACTTTTTAAATAAATTGTTTAGTTCTCTTACCAGAAGACACTTTATCCTCAGCATCCTTTGGGTGCTTTTCTACTCCACTCTTTTTAGTTTTCATTAAGTACTTCTGTTTCCTTCGTTCTCTTCTCTTTTCATGTTTTCTTGCCATCTTTTATTTATAATCCAATCAAAATATCTTCCTAAAAAACAAATAATAGTTTGATTACTTTGGTAGATCAATAAAAAATTTAAATTAATAACATTTAAATAGTGAAAATAACAACTAAGCACAAAATTACAATTAACTTCCTATTGCATTTATAACACATAAAAAGAGAAAATTATCAAAATGAGCAAAAGAACTGCAAAAACAGAAGAAAAGGTGGTCACACAGCAAAAAGGAGAAAGGAAAAAAAGAAAGGTTTAGAAACAGCAAAATGAAATACTCAAAGAACACAGCTACTGGAACATGTAAGAAATGCAGAAAGAAGCAACAGATGTACAGAAAGAGACAAGAGAGGTGCAGAAAGAGGCAAAATAAGTACAGAAAGAGGAAAAAGGTGTAGAAAAATGCAAGTAAGCTACAGAAACAAATACAAGGGGTGTAGAAAGAGGTAAGAGGAGTTGAAAAAGAAGTAAGAGAGGCACAGAAAGAAGGAAGAGAAGTGCAGAAAGAAGCAACTGAGGTGCAGAAAGAGGCAACAGAAGTGCTGAAAGAAGCAAGAGAACTGCAGAAAGTGGGGACAGGGGTGCAGAAAGAGGCAAGAGAACTGCAGAAAGAGGGAAGATGAGTGCAGAAAGAGGCACAATGGGTGCAGAAAGAAGCAAATGAGATTCCAAAAGAGGCAAGAGAAGTGTAGAAAGAAGCAAGAGAGATGCAGAAAGAGGCATTGGATGAGTGCATGGGTACTGTGTAGGAGAATGTTTTAGTGCAAGACTAGTGCTTCAGTAATTGTATGAGTATATGGGTAGTATGTGTATAGGTAGTTTCTCCTTAACTGTGTGACTGCATGGGTAGTGCCTGAGAAAAAAGGATGAATGTAAGAGTAATGGTAGGAACATTGGATGAGTGCATATGTAGTGCCTGACAGAATGGATGACTGGATGGCTACTTCAGATTAGTTCAGTGCTAGAGTAGTGCAGCGATACTGCCTGGTTGATTGCATCAGTGCATGAAAAATACCTGAGAGAATCTATGAGTGCAAGGCTAAAACATGGTTTATTGCATGAGTGCATGGGTAGAGCTTGAGATAATGGATGAGTGCATGGATACTGCCTGTGTGATTCTATCACTGCAGAGGTAGTACCTGGATAAACGTATGAATGTATGGGGAATACCTCTGAGAAAGTATGAAGTATGAGTATTAAGGTAATGCTTGGACCATTGCATGAGTGCATCAGTAGTGTCTCAGTGAATATATGAGTGCATAGGTACTGGCTGAGTACATGTTTGAGTGGAATAGTAGTGTCTAGGTGATTATATGAATGTATGGTTAATTTCTAAGTGATTAAAAGTGTGTATAGGTAGTGCCTCCTTGATTGCATAACTGAATAAGAATGCCTAAATGAATTCATGAGTTCAAGAGTGATATGAGCCTCCTTTCATCAGTGCACACCTACTGTTTGAGTATATAGATGTAATTCTCACTATATTCCTGAAAGCAGGCATGCATGTGTATGTACCTTTTTCTAGTGGCATCATATGTAAAAGAAACATACAAATACAAATATACCAGTGTTCTATAGCTCTACCATCTCTATAGATATAACACATGCGAGAATACATGTGCAAGCAGACACATACCTCAGTCCAGTCGCGGCTCCTAGAGGGAGTTCCGCCGAATTTCGTAGCGCGCGCTGCATCGCATTTGGCAATGCAGCACGCGCTACGAAATTCGTTTTATTTAATTATTTGCTAACTTACCTTGGTTCGGCCGGATTCCGGTTTTTACTACCCCCCACCCTGCCCCTCCCCCTCCCCACATTACCGCCCGGCGGAACTCCCTCTAGGAGCTGCGACTGCCTCAGTCATAAGACTAAAAAGTCCCTTAAACTTGACAAACTGCACTTCCCATTTTAAAGAGACCCCTAAAATTATGCGGCATACTTGAAGTGCACATCTCCATCGACCAATACGAGCAAACCTAACCACTAATCCTTCTACCAACAAGTCTTAAACCTCACTTTTGGGATGCAGCTTCACTATTCAGCAATTACTCAGAGTGTTGGGCCTAGCCAAATACAAAGCAGCACCTTTTTCAATGTGTCTGTTAAACATCTCACCATATTCCAGAGAGCATTCATGAATGTGTCTGTACCTTTTAAAAGTGGCATCATATATCAAAGAAACATACAAATAGATGGGTAGTGGGTAGTGCCTGAGAGAATGCATGACTGGATGGGTAGTGCCTGAGTGAAATGTTCAGTGCAAGAGTACTGCCTGGGTGATTGCATGAGAGCAGCAGTACTGAATGGGTGATTAGATCAGTGCAGGGGAAATACCTTAGACAAACCATGAGTGCAAGGCTAATGCCTGGGTGAAGACAAGAGTGTATGAGTAGTGCTCGAAAGAATAAAAAAGTGCATGGCTAATGCCTGAGTGATTCTATGACTGCAGTGGTAGTAACTGGATGATTGCATGAGTGTATGGGAAGTACCTGAGAGAAAATATGAGTGTGAGGGTAATGCTTGGGCCATTCTATGAGTGCATCAGTAGTACCTGAGTGAGTAGATGAGAGCATGGGTAGTGCCTGACTGAATGTTTGAGTGGGATAGTAGTGCCTGGTTGATTGCACAAATCTATGGTTAATGTCTGAGGGTGTACATGGCATACATGTGTCTGTGCCTTTTACTAGTGGCATCATATATAAAAGAACCGTACAGATACATGTATACCAGAGTTTTATACCTCTACCATCTGTTTAGGCATGACACATGAGAGAATACACGTGCATGCAGACACATACCTCAGTCATAAGACTAAAAAGTCCCTTAAACTTGACAGCCTGCACTTCCCATTTTAAAGAGACACCTAAAATTATGCCACGTGAGTGAAATATCAGCACACACGCTAAGGTGTGCTGTGTATGTAGTGGTATATCCGTACTTACGGACCCACTTACTGGTTGAAATCTTCAAGAGACAATAAGCACATACAACGTAAAGGACATAAACAGAAATGTAGAAAGAGGCAAGAGATGTACAGAAAGAAGCAAGAGAGGTGCAGAAACAGGCAAGGGAGGTGCAGAAAGAGGGAACATTGGTGCAGAAAGAGGCAAGAGAGGTGCAGAAAGAGGGAAGAGGGGTGCAGAAAGAGGCAAGAGGGGTGCAGAAAGTGGTACGAGGGGTGCAGAAACAAGCAACAGAGATACAGAAAGAAGCAAGAGAGGTGCAGAAACAGGCAAGAGTAGTGCAGAGAGAAGCAATAGAGATGAAGAAAGAAGCAAGAGAAGTGATGAAAGAGACAAGAGAGTTGCAGAAAGAAAAAAGAGAGGTGCAGAAAAAAGCAAGAGATGTGCAGAAAAAGGCAAGTGAGGTGCAGAAAGAGGCAAGTGAGGTGCAGAAACACCCAAAAGGGGTGCAGAAAGGGTCGAGAGAAGTGCATAAAGAAGCAACAGAGGTGAGAAGGAGGTGAGAGAAATGCAGAAAGAGGCAAGAGAGTTGCAGAAACAGGCAAGAGAGGTGCAGAACGAGGGAACAGGGGTGCAGAAAGAGGCAAGAGATGTGCAGAAAGAGGCAAAAGAGATGCAGAAAGAGGGAACAGGAGTGCAGAAAGAGGCAAGAGAGATACAGAAAGAGGGAAGAAGGGTACAGAAAGAGGCAGGAGAGGTGCAGAAAGAGGGGACATTGGTACAGAAAGAAGCAAGAGAGGTGCAGAAAGAAGCAAGAGAAGTGCAGAAAGAAGCAGCAGAGGTGCAGAAACAGGCAAGAGGGTTGTGGAAAGAGGCAAGAGAAGTGCAGACAGAAGCAACAGAAATGTAGAAAGAGGCAAGAGAAGTACAGAAAGTGGCAAGGGAGGTGCAGAAACAGGCAAGGGAGGTGCAGAAAGAGGGAACATTGGTGCAGAAAGAGGCAAGAGAGGTGCAGAAAGAGGGAAGAGGAGTGCAGAAAGAGGCAAGAGGGGTGCAGAAAGTGGTAAGAGAGGTGCAGAAAGTGGTAAGAGGGGTGCAGAAAGTGGTAAGAGGGGTGCAGAAACAAGCAACAGAGATACAGAAAGAAGCAAGAGAGGTGCAGAAACAGGCAAGAGTAGTGCAGAGAGAAGCAACAGAGATGAAGAAAGAAGCAAGAGAAGTGATGAAAGAGACAAGAGAGTTGCAGAAAGAATTAAGAGAGGTGCAGAAAAAAGCAAGAGAAGTGCAGAAAGAGGCAAGTGAGGTGCAGAAAGAGGCAGGAGAGGTGCAGAAACACCCAAAAGGGGTGCAGAAAGGGTCGAGAGAAGTGCAGAAAGAAGCAACAGAGGTGAGAAGGAGGTGAGAGAAATGCAGAAAGAGGCAAGAGAGTTGCAGAAACAGGCAAGAGAGGTGCAGAACGAGGGAGCAGGGTTGCAGAAAGAGGCAAGAGAGGTACAGAAAGAGGCAAGAGAGATGCAGAAAGAGGGAACATGAGTGCAGAAAGAGGCAAGAGAGATACAGAAAGAGGGAAGAGGGGTACAGAAAGAGGCAGGAGAGGTGCAGAAAGAGGGGACATTGGTACATAAAGAAGCAAGAGAGGTGCAGAAAGAAGCAGGAGAAGTGCAGAAATAAGCAGCAGAGGTGCAGAAACAGGCAAGAGGGTTGCAGAAAGAGGCAAGAGAAGTGCAGACAGAAGCAACAGAAATGTAGAAAGAGGCAAGAGAAGTACAGAAAGTGGCAAGGGAGGTGCAGAAACAGGCAACGGAGGTGCAGAAAGAGGGAACATTGGTGCAGAAAGAGGAAAGAGAGGTACAGAAAGAGGGAATAGGGGTGCAGAAAGAGGCAGGAGGGGTAAATAAAGAGGCAAGAGGGGTGCAGAAACAAGCAACAGAAGTACAGAAACAAGCAAGAGAGGTGCAGAAACAGGGAAGAGAAGTGCAGAAAGAAGCAACAGAGGTGAAGAAAGAAGCAAGAGAAGGGATGAAAGTGACAAGAGAGTTGCAGAAAGAAATAAGAGAGGTACAGAAAAAAGCAAGAGAAGTGCAGAAAGAGGCAAGTGAGGTGCAGAAAGAGGCAAGGGAGGTGCAGAAAGAGGCAAGTGAGGTGTAGAAACAGGCAAGACAGGTGCAGAAAGGGTCAAGAGAAATGCAGAAAGAAGCAACAGAGGTGAGAAGGAGGTGAGAGAATTGAAGAAAGAGGCAAGAGAGTTGCAGAAGCATGCAAGAGAGGTGCAGAAAGAGGGAACAGGGGTGCAGAAAGAGGCAAGAGAGGTGCAGAAAGAAGTAAGAGAGGTGCAGAAAGAGGGAACAGGAGTGCAGAAAGAGGCAAGAGAGATACAGAAAGAGGGAAGAGGGGTACAGAAAGTGGCAAGAGAGGTGCAGAAAGAGGCAACAGGGCTGCAGAAAGAGGCAAGAGAAGTGCAGAAAGAAGCAACAGAGGTACAGAAAGAGGCAACAGAAGTGCAGAAAGAAGCAAGATGGTGCAGAAAGAAGCAAGAGACGTACAAAAAAAGCAAAAGAGGTGCAGACAGAGGCAAGGGAAGTGCAATAAGAGGCAAGAGAGGTGCAGAAAGAAGCAAGAAAAGTACAGAAAAAAGCAACAGGGGTGCAGAAAGAGGCAAGAGGGGTGCAGAAAGAAGCAAGGGAAGTGAAGAAAGAAGCAACAGATATGCAGAAGGAAGCAAGAGAACTGTAGCAAGAGGCAAGAAAGTTGGAGAAACAGGCAAACGAGGCGCAGAAAGATGGAACAGTGGTGCAGAAAGAGGCAAGAGAGGTGCAGAAAGAGGGAAGAGAGGTCCAGAAAGAGGCAAGAGGGGTATAGAAGTTTGCAAGAGAGGTACAGAATGAAGCAAGAGAAGTGCAGAAAGAACCAATAGAGGTGCAGAAAAAGGCACGAGAACTGCAGAAAGAAGGAAGAGAGGTGCAGAAAGAGGAAAGAGGGGTGTAGAATGAGGCAAGAGGGGTGAAGAAAGAAGCAAGATTGGTACACAAAGAAGCAAGAGAAGTGCAGACAGAAGTAACAGAGGTGTAAAAAGAGGCAAAAGGGGTGCAGAAAGAGGCAAGAGAAGTGAAGAAAGTAGCAACAGATATGCAGAAAGAGGCAAGAGAGGTGCAGAAACAGGCAAGAGAGGTGGAGAAAGAGGGAAGAGGGGTACAGAAAGAAGCAGGAGAGCAGAAAGAAGCAAGAGAAGTGCAGAAAGAAGCAACATAGGTGCAGAAATAGGCAAGAGGGTTGCAGAAAGAGGCAAGAGAAATGCAGAAAGAAGCAACAGAAATGTAGAAAGAGGCAAGAGAAGTACAGAAAGTGGCAAGGGAGGTGCAGAAAGAGGCAACGGAGGTGCAGAAAGAGGGAACATTGGTGCAGAAAGAGGCAAGAGAGGTACAGAAAGAGGGAAGAGGGGTACAGAAAGAAGCAGGAGAGCAGAAAGAAGCAAGAGAAGTGCAGAAAGAAGCAACGTAGGTGCAGAAATAGGCAAGAGGGTTGCAGAAAGAGGCAAGAGAAATGCAGAAAGAAGCAACAGAAATGTAGAAAGAGGCAAGAGAAGTACAGAAAGTGGCAAGGGAGGTGCAGAAACAGGCAACGGAGGTGCAGAAAGAGGGAACATTGGTGCAGAAAGAGGCAAGAGAGGTACAGAAAGAGGGAATAGGGTGCAGAAAGGGGCAGGAGGTGTAAAGAAAGAGGCAAGAGGAGTGCAGAAACAAGCAACAGAAGTACAGAAAGAAGCAAGAGAGGTGCAGAAACAGGCAAGAGAAGTGCAGAAAGAAGCAACAGAGGTGAAGAAAGAAGCAAGAGAAGGGATGAAAGTGACAAGAGAGTTGCAGAAAGAAATAAGAGGTACAGAGAAAAGCAAGCGAAGTGCAGAAAGAGGCAAGTGAGGTGCAGAAAGAGGCAAGAGAGGTGCAAAAAGAGGCAAGTGAGGTGTAGAAACATGCAAGACAGGTGCAGAAAGGGTCAATAGAAATGCAGAAAGAAGCAACAGAGGTGAGAAGGAGGTGAGAGAATTGAAGAAAGAGGCAAGAGAGTTGCAGAAGCATGCAAGAGAGGTGCAGAAAGAGGGAACAGGGGTGCAGAAAGAGGAAAGAGAGGTGCAGAAAGAAGTAAGAGGTGCAGAAAGAGGGAACAGGAGTGCATAAAGAGGCAAGAGAGATACAGAAAGAGGGAAGAGGGGTACAGAAAGCGGCAACAGGGCTGCAGAAAGAGGCAAGAGAAGTGCAGAAAGAAGCAACAGAGGTACAGAAAGAGACAACAGAAGTGCAGAAAGAAGCAAGAGGGTGCAGAAAGAAGCAAGAGACGTACAAAAAAAGCAAAAGAGGTGCAGACAGAGGCAAGGGAAGTGCAATAAGAGGCAAGAGAGGTGCAGAAAGAAGCAAGAAAAGTACAGAAAAAAGCAACAGGAGTGCAGAAAGAAGCAAGAGGGGTGCAGAAAGAAGCAAGGGACGTGAAGAAAGAAGCAACAGATATGCAGAAGGAAGCAAGAGAACTGTAGCAAGAGGCAAGAAAGTTGGAGAAACAGGCAAACGAGGCGCAGAAAGATGGAACAGTGGTGCAGAAAGAGGCAAGAGAGGTGCAGAAAGAGGGAAGACGGGTGCAGAAAGAGGCAAGAGGGGTATAGAAGTTTGCAAGAGAGGTACAGAAAGAAGCAAGAGAAGTGCAGAAAGAACCAACAGAGGTGCAGAAAAAGGTGAGAGAACTGCAGAAAGAAGGAAGAGAGGTGCAGAAAGAGGAAAGAGGGGTGTAGAATGAGGCAAGAGGGGTGAAGAAAGAAGCAAGATTGGTACAGAAAAAAGCAAGAGAAGTGCAGAAAGAGGCAAGTGAGGTGCAGAAAGAGGCGAGAGAAGTGAAGAAAGAAGCAACAGGTATGCAGAAAGAGGCAAGAGAAGTGCAGAAAGGGGCACGAGAGGTGCAGAAACAGGCAAGAGAGGTGGAGAAAGAGGGAAGAGGGGTACAGAAAGAAGCAGGAGAGCAGAAAGAAGCAAGAGAAGTGCAGAAAGAAGCAACATAGGTGCAGAAATAGGCAAGAGGGTTGCAGAAAGAGGCAAGAGAAATGCATAAAGAAGCAACAGAAATGTAGAAAGAGGCAAGAGAAGTACAGAAAGTGGCAAGGGAGGTGCAGAAACAGGCAACGGAGGTGCAGAAAGAGGGAACATTGGTGCAGAAAGAGGCAAGAGAGGTACAGAAAGAGGGAATAGGGGTGCAGAAAGAGGCAGGAGGTGTAAAGAAAGAGGCAAGAGGGGTGCAGAAACAAGCAACAGAAGTACAGAAAGAAGCAAGAGAGGTGCAGAAACAGGCAAGAGAAGTGCAGAAAGAAGCAACAGAGGTGAAGAAAGAAGCAAGAGAAGGGATGAAAGTGACAAGAGAGTTGCAGAAAGAAATAAGAGGTACAGAAAAAAGCAAGAGAAGAGCAGAAAGAGGCAAGTGAGGTGCAGAAAGAGGCAAGAGAGGTGCAGAAAGAGGCAAGTGAGGTGTAGAAACATGCAAGACAGGTGCAGAAAGGGTCAAGAGAAATGCAGAAAGAAGCAACAGAGGTGAGAAGGAGGTGAGAGAATTGAAGAAAGAGGCAAGAGAGTTGCAGAAGCATGCAAGAGAGGTTCAGAAAGAGGGAACAGGGGTGCAGAAAGAGGCAAGAGAGGTGCAGAAAGAAGTAAGAGAGGTGCAGAAAGAGGCAAGAGAAGTGCAGAAAGAAGCAAGAGGGTGCAGAAAGAAGCAAGAGACGTACAAAAAAAGCAAAAGAGGTGCAGACAGAGGCAAGGGAAGTGCAATAAGAGGCAAGAGAGGTGCAGAAAGAAGCAAGAAAAGTACAGAAAAAAGCAACAGGAGTGCAGAAAGAGGCAAGAGGGGTGCAGAAAGAAGCAAGGGACGTGAAGAAAGAAGCAACAGATATGCAGAAGGAAGCAAGAGAACTAGCAAGAGGCAAGAAAGTTGGAGAAACAGGCAAACGAGGCACAGAAAGATGGAACAGTGGTGCAGAAAGAGGCAAGAGAGGTGCAGAAAGAGGGAAGAGGGAAGAGGGGTATAGAAGTTTGCAAGAGAGGTACAGAAAGAAGCAAGAGAAGTGCAGAAAGAACCAACAGAGGTGCAGAAAAAGGCGAGAGAACTGCAGAAAGAAGGAAGAGAGGTGCAGAAAGAGGAAAGAGGGGTGTAGAATGAGGCAAGAGGGGTGAAGAAAGAAGCAAGATTGGTACAGAAAAAAGCAAGAGAAGTGCAGAAAGAGGCAAGTGAGGTGCAGAAAGAGGCAAGAGAGGTGCAGAAAGAGGCAAGTGAGATGCAGAAACACCCAAAAGGGGTGCAGAAAGGGTCGAGAGAAGTGCAGAAAGAAGCAACAGAGGTGAGAAGGAGGTGAGAGAAATGCAGAAAGAGGCAAGAGAGTTGCAGAAACAGGCAAGAGAGGTGCAGAACGAGGGAACAGGGTTGCAGAAAGAGGCAAGAGAGGTACAGAAAGAGGCAAGAGAGATGCAGAAAGAGGGAAGAGGGGTATAGAAGTTTGCAAGAGAGGTACAGAAAGAAGCAAGAGAAGTGCAGAAAGAACCGACAGAGGTGCAGAAAAAGGCGAGAGAACTGCAGAAAGAAGGAAGAGAGGTGCAGAAAGAGGAAAGAGGGGTGTAGAATGAGGCAAGAGGGGTGAAGAAAGAAGCAAGATTGGTACAGAAAAAAGCAAGAGAAGTGCAGAAAGAGGCAAGTGAGGTGCAGAAAGAGGCAAGAGAGGTGCAGAAAGAGGCAAGTGAGGTGCAGAAACACCCAAAAGGGGTGCAGAAAGGGTCGAGAGAAGTGCAGAAAGAAGCAACAGAGGTGAGAAGGAGGTGAGAGAAATGCAGAAAGAGGCAAGAGAGTTGCAGAAACAGGCAAGAGAGGTACAGAACGAGGGAACAGGGTTGCAGAAAGAGGCAAGAGAGGTACAGAAAGAGGCAAGAGAGATGCAGAAAGAGGGAACATGAGTGCAGAAAGAGGCAAGAGAGATACAGAAAGAGGGAAGAGGGGTACAGAAAGAAGCAGGAGAGGTGCAGAAAGAGGGGACATTGGTACATAAAGAAGCAAGAGAGGTGCAGAAAGAAGCAAGAGAAGTGCAGAAATAAGCAGCAGAGGTGCAGAAACAGGCAAGAGGGTTGCAGAAAGAGGCAAGAGAAGTGCAGACAGAAGCAACAGAAATGTAGAAAGAGGCAAGAGAAGTACAGAAAGTAGCAACAGAGGTGAGAAGGAGGTGAGAGAATTGAAGAAAGAGGCAAGAGAGTTGCAGAAGCATGCAAGAGAGGTGCAGAAAGAGGGAACAGGGGTGCAGAAAGAGGCAAGAGGGTTGCAGAAAAAGGCAAGAGAAATGCAAAAAGAAGCAACAGAAATGTAGAAAGAGGCAAGAGAAGTACAGAACGTGGCAAGGGAGGTGCAGAAACAGGCAACGGAGGTGCAGAAAGAGGGAACATTGGTGCAGAAAGAGGCAAGAGAGGTACAGAAAGAGGGAATAGGGGTGCAGAAAGAGGCAGGAGGTGTAAAGAAAGAGGCAAGAGGGGTGCAGAAACAAGCAACAGAAGTACAGAAACAAGCAAGAGAGGTGCAGAAACAGGCAAGAGAAGTGCAGAAAGAAGCAACAGAGGTGAAGAAAGAAGCAAGAGAAGGGATGAAAGTGACAAGAGAGTTGCAGAAAGAAATAAGAGGTACAGAAAAAGCAAGAGAAGTGCAGAAAGAGGCAAGTGAGGTGCAGAAAGAGGCAAGAGAGGTGCAGAAAGAGGCAAGTGAGGTGTAGAAACATGCAAGGCAGGTGCAGAAAGGGTCAAGAGAAATGCAGAAAGAAGCAACAGAGGTGAGAAGGAGGTGAGAGAATTGAAGAAAGAGGCAAGAGAGTTGCAGAAGCATGCAAGAGAGGTGCAGAAAGAGGGAACAGGGGTGCAGAAAGAGGCAAGAGAGGTGCAGAAAGAAGTAAGAGAGGTGCAGAAAGAGGGAACAGAAGTGCATAAAGCGGCAAGAGAGGTGCAGAAAGAGGCAACAGGGCTGCAGAAAGAGGCAAGAGAAGTGCAGAAAGAAGCAACAGAGGTACAGAAAGAGGCAACAGAAGTGCAGAAAGAAGCAAGATGGTGCAGAAAGAAGCAAGAGACGTACAAAAAAAGCAAAAGAGGTGCAGACAGAGGCAAGGGAATTGTAATAAGAGGCAAGAGAGGTGCAGAAAGAAGCAAGAAAAGTACAGAAAAAAGCAACAGGAGTGCAGAAAGAGGCAAGAGGGGTGCAGAAAGAAGCAAGGGACGTGAAGAAAGAAGCAACAGATATGGAGAAGGAAGCAAGAGAACTGTAGTAAGAGGCAAGAAAGTTGGAGAAACAGAAAAACGAGGCGCAGAAAGATGGAACAGTGGTGCAGAAAGAGGCAAGAGAGGTGCAGAAAGACGGAAGACGGGTGCAGAAAGAGGCAAGAGGGGTATAGAAGTTTGCAAAAGAGGTACAGAAAGAAGCAAGAGAAGTGCAGAAAGAACCAACAGAGGTGCAGAAAAAGTCGAGAGAACTGCAGAAAGAAGGAATAGAGGTGCAGAAAGAGGAAAGAGGGGTGTAGAATGAGGCAAGAGGGGTGAAGAAAGAAGCAAGATTGGTACAGAAAGAAGCAAGAGAAGTGCAGACAGAAGAAACAGAGGTGTAAAAAGAGGCAAAAGGGGTGCAGAAAGAGGCAAGAGAAGTGAAGAAAGAAGCAACAGATATGCAGAAAGAGGCAAGAGAAGTGCAGAAAGAGGCAAGAGAGGTGCAGAAACAGGCAAGAGAGGTGGAGAAAGAGGGAAGAGGGGTGCAGAAAGAGGCAAGAGAGGTGCAGAAACAGTGAAGAGGGATGCAGAAAGAGGCAAGAGAGGCGCAGAAAGAGGGAAGAGGGTGCAGAAAGAGGCAAGAGAAGTGCAGAAAGAGGCAAGAGAGGTGCAGAAAGAGGCAAGTGAGGTGTAGAAACATGCAAGACAGGTGCAGAAAGGGTCAAGAGAAATGCAGAAAGAAGCAACAGAGGTGAGGAGGTGAGAGAATTGCAGAAAGAGGCAAGAGAGTTGCAGAAGCATGCAAGAGAGGTGCAGAAAGAGGGAACAGGGGTGCAGAAAGAGGCAAGAGAGGTGCAGAAAGAAGTAAGAGAGATGCAGAAAGAGGGAACAGGAGTGCAGAAAGAGGCAAGAGAGATACAGAAAGAGGGAAGAGGGGTACAGAAAGCGGCAAGAGAGGTGCAGAAAGAGGCAACAGGGTTGCAGAAAGAGGCAAGAGAAGTGCAGAAAGAAGCAACAGAGGTACAGAAAGAGGCAACAGAAGTGCAGAAAGAAGCAAGAGGGTGCAGAAAGAAGCAAGAGACGTACAAAAAAAGCAAAAGAGGTGCAGACAGAGGCAAGGGAAGTGCAATAAGAGGCAAGAGTGGTGCAGAAAGAAGCAAGAAAAGTACAGAAAAAAGCAACAGGGGTGCAGAAAGAGGCAAGAGGGGTGCAGAAAGAAGCAAGGGAAGTGAAGAAAGAAGCAACAGATATGCAGAAGGAAGCTAGAGAACTGTAGCAAGAGGCAAGAAAGTTGGAGAAACAGGCAAACGAGGCGCAGCAAGATGGAACAGTGGTGCAGAAAGAGGCAAGAGAGTTGCAGAAAGAGGGAAGAGGGGTGCAGAAAGAGGCAAGAGGGGTATAGAAGTTTGCAAGAGAGGTACAGAAAGAAGCAAGAGAAGTGCAGAAAGAACCTACAGAGGTGCAGAAAAAGGCGAGAGAACTGCAGAAAGAAGGAAGAGAGGTGCAGAAAGAGGGGTGTAGAATGAGGCAAGAGGGGTGAAGAAAGAAGCAAGATTGGTACAGAAAGAAGCAAGAGAAGTGCAGACAGAAGAAACAGAGGTGTAAAAAGAGGCAAAAGGGGTGCAGAAAGAGGCAAGAGAAGTGAAAAAAGAAGCAACAGATATGCAGAAAGAGGCAAGAGAAGTGCAGAAAGAGGCAAGAGAGGTGTAGAAACAGGCAAGAGAGTTGGAGAAAGAGGGAAGAGGGGTGCAGAAAGAGGCAAGAGAGGTGCAGAAACAGGGAAGAGGGATGCAGAAAGGGGCAAGAGAGGCGCAGAAAGAGGGAAGAGGGTGCAGAAAGAGGCAAGAGAAGTGCAGAAAGAAACAACAGAGGTGCAGAAAGAGGCAAGAGAGGTACAGCATAAAGAAGCAAGAGAGGTACAGAAAGAAGCAAGAGAGGTGCAGAAAGAAGGGAGGTGCAGAAAGTGGAAGAGATGTGCAGAAAGAGGCAAGAGAAGTGCAGAAAAAGGAAGAAAGGTACAGAAAGAATGAAGATTAATGCAGAAAGAGGCAAGAGAGGCGCAGAAAGAAGCACGAGTGGTTTGCGTACCATTAGTGCCAATTTAACACCCACATTCAGCAATAAGTAACAGGTGACCATTCCAGCTTTGCAAAGGCTTTCCACCACACTGTAACACTTGTCGCTGCATTTTTGGTAACGTTTGAGCCGTTTGAGCTAGAAACAAGGTTTTTTTTGTTCAAATCTGCAGATTATACAGCAGATGATGCATTATGTGGCAAATGTGGAAAATGTATAATTATGTGAAAATCGGTGCAGCCAAACAGTCGCATTAATCCAGTGGCCCTGTTCGTACCGCTGACCAGGTCCAGAAGTGCTCCTCAGTGGTTCCTTCTTTTTTTTGTCTAATTGAGTTTATAGTTTAGCTTCTGTGGAAATGAGGAAGACTAAACCTGAGGTTGCCACTCCACAACACAGACTACCATACCACATAATTACTCTCCATAACATATAATCCCACTCTACATAATTCCTATACACTTAATACCACATACTTTCTATCCACATAATTTCACTGCACAACATACCACATAATTCCACTACACACAACGTACATCCACTCCACTCCCAAAAAATTAGTAAAAAACTTTTACATTTACAATGCCAATAGCTCTAACGCTCACAAATGCGAGACCTATTACATTGCAAATGCTTCTTATAACTAGTAGTCGCGTTTGCAGAGTGGTGGAGAAAGGGGGCTGGGCCTCCGACCAGCGCTCAGGAATTCCGCTGCGTAGGACTTACAGGAGGTACCAGGAAAGCTTCTTGGCCCCGAAAGTCCATCAGGAGTAAAGTGGACTTCATCCCCAAACAGTAGTGGCCAGGAGGCACGTTTGCAGAGTGGTGGAGAAAGGGGGGCGAGGCCTCCAAAGACCTCTCAGCAATCACACTGTGTGGGACTTACTGGAGGTAACAGGAGGGGTAGTTGGCCCCCAAGGACATCATTGGGGAGCAACTACCCCTCCTATTACCTCCAGTAAGTCTCAAACACCAGGATTGCTAAGTTCTCAAAGCAGGCCACACCCTCTTTGCCCACCACTCTGCAAACACGCTTCCTGGCATGCTCTTGGATGGGGATTGAAGTCCCCTTCACTGCTGGAGGTCCTTAGGGGCCAACAAGCCTACCTGTTACCTACAGTAAGCCCCACACAGTGCGATTGCTGAGAGGTGGACACAGGCCATGCCCCCTTTCTCCACCACTTTGCAAACACGCCTCCTGGAGCGCTCTTGGTTGGGGGATGAAGTCCCCTTGCCTCCTGAGGGTCCCTTTCGGCCAACTAGCCCTCCTGTTACCTCTAGTAAGCTCCACACAGCTGGATTGATGAGAGTGGTCAGAGGCACTGCCCCCCTTTTCACCACTCTGCAAACACGCCTCCTGGCACACTGCTGCTTGGAGGATGAAGTCCACTTCAGTCCTGAGGTCCTCAGCATACAAGGGGACCTCATCACCGCACCACCAGTGCGCCAAGAGGCATGTTTGCAGAGTGTTGTAAAAAGGGACGTGGCCTCGGACCACCTCTCAGCAATCCCACTGTGTGGGGCTTACTAGAGGTACCTGGTGGGCTAGTTGGCCCCTAAGGACCCTCACCACTAAAGGGGACTTCATTCCCCAACCCAGAGCATGCCAGGAGTTGGGTTAGCAGAGTGTTGCAGAGAGGGGGCGGGGCCTCCAGCAAGTTGCTGGTTTCTTTTTTTTTATTTTAGGAAGGGGGACTGTGTGGCCTCCCTTCCCTTGACCCCATACCCCAAGGCCTGAGTCTTTTTTTTTTATTGAAAAGGGAGGGGGCGCAACACCCCCGTCCTGAGGCCAATTACGTCCCCGGGGACCCCATCCCCCGAGCCAAGCCTTTGTTTTTTGTTTTTTTTAAAGGGGAGGGAGGCCGTCTGGCCTCCCTCCCCAGGCAGATTTCGGCTCCTGGGACCCCATCCCCCAGGGCATGGCCATATCTGTTTTTTTTAAAACCTTTATTTAAAGGAGGGGGGCCACTTGACCCCCTCTTCAGGGCGATTTTGGCCCCGGGGACCCCATCTCCCGGGGCCCAGCCATTCCATTTTTTTCAAATAAATGGAGGGGGCTGAGTGGCCCCCCTCCTGGGCCATTTTTGGCCCTGGGGACCCCATCCCCCGGGGCATGGCCATGAGGTTGGGGACCACGAGGGGAGCCCCAAGGCCCCCACGGGCCCTGCCTGCTCCCTGCCTCCTGCGGGAGCTGGCATTGCTTTTGGACAAAGGGAGCTGCTGACATGCAGCTCCCTTTGCCCAAAATCAATTCTGCTTCGCTTCATGGAAGCAAGAGCAGTTTTCCTGCTCTCCCTTCCATGAATCGAAGCAGACGGTTGCTATGGCATGGCGGGAGCAGTGCTCCTGCCATGCCATAGCAAACTGCAATGTCCCGCGGTAGGCACCCCCGGATATTGCTGGAGCCGGACCTGGGGGGGGTGGCGGTCACCAAGACCATGAAGAGCTCCTGGAGGGGGGGCTGCATGGCCCCCATCCCGATAAATTTAAAGCCTCGGGGAGGTGGTGGTCCCCGGGCCGGGGGTCCGCATTTTTATTAATGTATGCCCCGGAGAGGTAGTGGTCCTCAGGGCAGTGTGGGGGGGCTCGAGCCCCCCACACTATAATTTTAACTTCATCCCCGGGTAGGTGGCGGTCCTTGGGGTGGCAGGGGCCACGTGGACCCCGCTTTAATTGTGTATTGCCCCGGGGAGATGGCGGTCCCCTGGGCTGCGGGGGTGCCCTGAGGCCTCCTGCAATTAAAGATTAAAGCCCCGGGGAGGTGTCAGTCCCCGGGGCAGTGTGGGGCAGGCAGGAGCCCTCTGTGAGAAGTTGTCCGGGTACATGCTGTCCACTAATTAAAGTGGGCACCTTGTACCAGTCCAAACAACCCTTATGGTGATTAGGTCAAAGATAACCTTTTGAAAGCTATCCTAGTGGTAGCTATGGAGAGCAGCCTTCAGGCTAAATCTTGAAGGAATGTTAAGCACCTTGTTTTACCAGAATGCAACCTTATAGTATTGGTTAAATGAAAGGGAAACCACACAGTACTTATAAAAATATGTATTTATTATATATAACACTCTCTAGTATCCTCTACATGAGGATAAAACACAAATCCAATAATACAGTTGCAAAGAATCAAACATAAGTAGCACAATACACAGTGGGCTCCCGGGGGAGACCAAACCATATACTAAGTAAGTGGTATAAGAACCACGACTCGGGACTAGACCTAGTCTAGAAGGTGTAGAATCACTGGGACCCCAAGGAACAACCGAATGTGAGTGAATAGGGACCCCACGGAGGACGGGTGCAGTGTGGGAACACGACCGCGTGCTCCGTACAACTCAATGAGAAAGTCGCGGTTGGAAAATCACAGATTAAGGACCCTTCCCAGCAGATTACGAAGACAGCCCTTGGTACTTAAGGGTTTGGAGGGCCACCCCACCTGTGAAAACCTTTGTACCAGAGTTACCTATCCCAGAGGAGCCGGGTGCATAGGTGCGAAGTGGCATCGGAAACCCTCGTCGTTTTCTATGGATGTCGACAAAGAAATGCTGCTGCGAGAAGAACGAAAAGTGCCCGGTGGAATTCAAATGTGGATTCTAGATGACAAGAACCTGAGAGCAGAGGGGACAGAGTCTGGGTCACTTTGGAGTGACCAGGGGCTCGGTAGACAAATGCCCACCGATGTCGGGTGCTTCAGGTGTGTTGACGGTGAGCCTGACTCTTCAGCTGCGAGGACCCGGAGATGTCTAGTACAACCAGGAGCCAGAGGCAAGCTGTCCCATGAAGGATGTCGAGTGCTGAGGGGTCGGTGTCCGGCTGGAGCACCAATCAAGCCTTGGCAACGGCAACAACGCGGATGGTCAAGTTCAGTGTCGATCTAGCCCAGCAAGGACCAGGAGACTCACCACAGCAAGGGGAGTCAGGGCAGGCCTGGAGCAACCAGGGTAGCCCAAATAAAGAAAAGTTGACCCTCAAGTGGACCCACAGGCCGAAGGCACAGGAGTCGCAAGGGGACCTCAGGCAGTTTCACAGGATACCAGCTAGCAGGGCACAGAGTGCAAGGATGCTGGAGTCCTTCTAAGGAAAGATGCACTGGGGTCAGAGCTACAAAGGGCGCAATGCACGGAATTGTTGCACGACAACAAGCATGTGCAGCTGCAAATAAATGCGGTGCACAGGGGTAAGGGTATATGGTCACCACGAGGGATATCCGCCTCAAACTCAGTGAGAGGGCAGCTCAACCTCGGAGACCTTAAGAAACCCACCTTCTGTGTTGCTGGAGCCTTCGGAGTCCACAGGAGCTCAGGATCAGCAAACAGGTCAGATGCGTTACAGTGCCTGCATTTGCAGGGGAGTGAGTCCTTCACTCCAAGGGAGATTCTTCTGTTGTCTTGGAGGTCCACAGGGTCCTGCACAGAGCCTGTATGGTCATGGACAGTGGCGAGACTGGGGACGGCAAGGGAAAACGAAGTCGAGCCCAAGGGAGGTCCAGTGAAGTCCAGCGTGTCCAGACGGTCGAAGTGTAGTGGTATCTTCTTGCAGAATCTTGTCAACGTAAATCTAATGTCCTGTAGCCAGGTAACCCATTTTATATCCACGGGAAAGGGTTGGACAGATTCTAGGGACCCTCCTAGGGGAGGGACAGGACAGGGGGGTGGCTACACCCATGTCCTTTGTCCAGTTTCGCGCCAGAGCAGGAGCGGATGGCTCCCAGAACTGGTTTGAACTGGACTATGCACAGGGACACCAAGTGTGCCCCTCGTGCAGACTTTCTGGCACTGAGACAGTGCACCGACCCAGCCCCAATACACTAAATCCTGTCTGGGAGGTGGTAACACCTCCCTGTGACAGGATGCCTATTGTGCTTCCTTCCCCTTCCCCTGCTCGAACTTGACTCAGCAGCAGGAGGGCAGACTCATGTCTGTGGCTGGCAGCATCCATTTTGTGCTGTTAGGCTCGAGAAAGTTGGTACCGGTAGACTTGGGTACCCCCAGAACCAGTTACTGGTGTGGGGGTATGATTCCAAGGTGTTTGACACCAAACACAACATACTTCGTTGCAGTCGTTTTCGAGATAGCATTTACCGCGAGGTTATAATGCACCTCTACCTATATGTCTGGTAGTATCACGTACAGCCCGGGAGAATGGTCTCCGAAGACTGCAGAGGGGCCCTGCTCATGCAGGAGCACCCTCTCACGCAAAACCCAGCACCCTGCCTTCAGGATTGATAAGGCATGCTATAGGGGTGACTTATAAGGTTTTAAGTGTAGTGATATATATAGATATAGTGAACCTATATCTTAAGTAAGTGGTGCAATCACCCACTTACACAGGCTGCAGTAGCAGACCTAGAGTTCCATTTTGCATGGCCTCTCATGGGTGGCATAATACATGCTTCAGCCCATGGGAGGCCTCTGGGGTACCTATGCCCTGGGTACATGGGTACCATATACTAGGGACTTATAAGGGTACCCCAGTATCCAATCTGGAGTGTACCAAAGTACATATGTTGCAATTTAAAGGAGAAAGCAGATAGGCTGGGGTCCTGAATAGCAGGATCCCAGCTAGACTAGTCAAAACAGTGGGTGCAAAAAGCAAAAAGTGGGGGTAACCATAAGAAGCAGATCCTACTTTCCTACACCCCCACATGCTTTTTAATTAAAAAATGCCCGGGGAGGTGGCGGTCCCTGGGGCAGCGGGGGACACCGCAGGCCCCCGCTTCATAGTAAAACATTGCCCGGGGACATGGTCCATCCGGGGGCTTAAAGAAAACAAAGCGCGGGAGACCGTGCTTTGTTTTTTTAAAATTTTCTGTGGGATTCGCATACCCTATGCGAATCCTGCCGATTTATTTTTTGTAATGCTTTTTTTGTCCCTCTGGGTCCCTGTGGGACCCCTGAGCAGGCCTAGTGGCTTTTTCTTATTTCTTGATATTGTGTTTATCTTTTTTCTTGTGACTCGGTTCAAACTAGTCACAAGATGGCTGCCAACACTTCCTGGTTGGAACTATTGGCAGTCAATCAGAGTCAGGCTCGAGATCGGGAGGGTTTGAGGATCCACTGCGGCCACCAGATATTAACATTTCTAAATATATGAATTTCTCAGGAACTACTGAACGGATTTACACCATTTAATAAAAAGAGTGCTTTCTCAACCAAGAGCTACTTTTGCCAAATTTGGTTTAATTCCATTCAGCAGTTCAAGCTGTTGCCTTGGCTAAAGATTCCAATGGAAATTAACATGGAGAAAATGCATTTTGGGACCCCCCCTGTTTTCTCGGCCCCGCTTGACAAATCACCTCGTAACTTTCAAGACAAGAGCTGACCTGAGCGCCCCATTAGTTTTGAAAATTTCGTGAAGATTCGTCAAACGGCACCAAAAGATATTGGCAAAAGAAAAAACGCTTTTTGAATAGAAACAAGGTCCTAACTATAACTAGCTACTGACGACCGCCAGTAGGTAATATATATAAATACATACATAACATTTGAAACCTCATTTCTCAAAAACTACTAAAAGGATTCACACCAAATTCTGAAAAGAACGCTTTCTGGACAAAGATCTAGCTTTCTGCCAAATTCGGTTGTATTTCCGTTCAGCCATTTTTGTGGTATCGCTGTTCAATTTTCCTCTGGAAAATTGCATGGGAAAAAAAGCATTTTTACGAACCCCCTATTTCTCGGCCAGAGCTTGCCATATCAAAAAATGATTTTCCAATGGAAACGTTGTCCTAAATATAGCTAACCAGGCAGTGTTTGGGCTTATTTATGGTAAGAAAATATTACATTACGTTAAAAAAACTGTAGAAATTCACTGAAAAAGCAAAGGTTAAAGTGACATTATAGCTAGCTGAAAATGTCAGTTTAAACATAACATTTTAAACTAAAAACAAAACACAAAAATGCAATAGTTATAGTTATTTGAAGTAACTATAACTCACGCACTTGTCATGCACTGCTTGTGACCTCACATATTACAACACTCATGACATGTTCTGTGACTTCATTGGTAACATTACTAGTGACAACTGAACTGACATCATTGACAACACTGTGCATTCCGGAAGCATGAGTTGTAATTACTTGAAATACCTATAACAGTCCCTTCCTCCCTCCATGGTCCATTGTGCTGCCTCCACCCAAGCAGGCCTTTCCTCTGAGGTCTGATTGCTCTCCTGCCCCTCCTCCCTGCCCTTCATTGTCCAAGTTCCCTTTCCCTGCTCCCTCATTCTAGCCTTGTGTTGCTGTTGTCCTGCCATTGCCCTTCCTACCTGCCCTGCATGGTTAGCTTGTTGTCCTTTCCTCTCCCCCCGTGGTTCATTGTCCAAGTCTATGCCTCTGCACTGCTGTCCCTCTTGACCTCTGTGCTTAGCATGCTGCGCCTGCCACTTATCTTCTGCCCTACATATTCTATTGAGCTGCCAGTGCCCCTCCTATCTGCCCTGTGTGGTTCATTGTATTGCCACTGCCCCTTCAACCTACCCAGCTTGGTCAACTTGCTGCCCTTATCCTTGCCCCCTCCACACTGCCTTCCATTGTCTGAGTCTATACCCTTGTTACCGCCCTCCTTCTCTCCATGGCCCATTGTGCTGCCTCTCCCTGCTGCCCTCTATGGTCTGCTTTGCTGTCACTGCCCCTCCTGCCTGTCCTACATTCCTCTGATGTGCTGCCCCTACCCCCTTTCCCTGCTCTCTTTTGTCTGAGAACCGCACCTACATAATTCCTTTGGCACTCCATGGTCCGTTTGCATGTGGCTGCACCTGCCTCTTGTACACCATTATCTATTGTGCTTTCACTAACCCTGCTGCCTGCCATGCATGGTCTGTTGTGCTGCCACCACCCCTTCCACCCACCCTGCTTGATCAACTTGCTGCACCTTTCCCATACCCCCTACCACCTTCCCTCCATTGTCCATGTGTGTACCCTTATTCCTTCCATGCTGCCTTACATGGTGTGGTGTGTTTCCACTGTTGTGCCCACCTGTTCAGCATGTTCACTTTGGTGCTCTTGCCCTGATCACTCTGCTCTGCCCTTTGTTGCTCATTTGTGGGCCCCTGCACCTTTCCGTCTGCCCTCCATGGTGTGTTGTGCTGCCACTGTTCCTCCGGCCTGCCTTGTGCAGTCAGCTTGCTGTTCTGTGCCCTCTCACACCCTCCTTTGTCCGAGTCTGTGTACCTACCCCCTCCCTCTTACCCTCCATGGCCCACTCTGCTGCCACTCCCTCTCGTATCTTCCCTGCTGCCACTGCCCCTCTCACCTGCCCCTGTGGTGAGTGTGTTGCTCCTACTGCTTCCCTCCTGACCTCTATGGTCTGTTGTGCTGCCACAGTCCCTCCAACCTGCCCCGGTTAGTCAGCATGCTGCCCTTGCCGCCTCCTCCTGCCCTCCGTTGACAGTGTGTGTGCTCCTACCCCCTCCCTGTTGGACTCCATGGTCCGATGTGCTGCCACCTCCCTCCTGGTTGCCCTGTGTGGTCTACTGTGCTGCCACTACACTTGCCTCCTGCCCAGCATGGTCAGTTTCCTGCTTCTGACACCTCCCTGGTGCCCTCCATTGTCTGAGTCCATGTCCTCACCACTTTCCTCTTGCCCTCCATGGTCCATTGTGCTGCCACTGCCCTTCCCTCCTGCCCTCCATGGTCCATTCTGCTGCCACAGCCTGCCTCTATTGCCTGTCCCGCATGGTTAACTTGCTGCCCCTACCTCCTCCCCCTGCCCTTAGGTGTCCGTTTTGCTGCCTCTGCCCATACACCTCCCCTGCTACCCTGAATCTTTTGACTTCCTTGACAACCCTTTAACCTAGTGAATAAATGAAAATTAATATTAAATAGATAGATAGATAGATAGATAGATAGATAGATAGATAGATAGATAGATAGATAGATAGATAGATAGATAGATAGATAGAGATAGATAGATATGCCATCCATTGGTGATTTTCTAGACTTCCAAGTTTCATCCTACATCAAGAACACAAAGGATTTTCTCACCAGTAATGAAGGGATAGTTTGAAGGTAGGCTTACCTTATTATGAAGTTGCTTGTTCCCTTTACAGCAACATTAGACACCAGGATTGAATACATGCTTGTTGACAATTCCTTAGAGCTAGACCATGGCATTATTTTACACACACCTGCTTACTCATGAACATGATAAGAAATTGCTTGCAAAACAATGTTTTCATGTTGAACTGAACTAGATACAGGCAGTTTTGAGGTATTGCAAAGGGCATTTGCTTTGCCCCCTAGCTATGCCAACATATTCATGGGTTGGTAGGAGGAACTGAAGTCCATAACACCTGACATTATTATAACAAGCATTTGCAATGCAATAGGTCTCGCATTTGTCAGAGTTAGAGCTCTTGGTGTTGTAAATGACAATATATTTTATCTATGTGTTTTCGTTTGGTGTGAAGTGGATGTATGAACAGAGACACAGCTGCAGCACTGCTAGAGGGCTTTGAATGAGGAATTACTACTGGGACCAGAGAAGTAGCTGGAGCACTGTCTAGAGGACTTAGAATGATGAATTATGGATGAAACCAGAGAAGCAGGTAGCAGCACTGTGTAGAGTACTTAGAATATGGAATTACCAACAGGACCAGAGAAGCAGCTAGCAGCCCTGCCCAGAGGACTTAGAATAAGGAATTCCTCACAGGACCAAAGAGGCAGCTGCAGCATTGCCTAGAGGACTTAGAATGAGGAATTACCAATGAGACAAGAGAAGCAGCTTGCAGCACTGCTTAGAGGACTAAGAATGAGGAATTACCACTGTGATCAGAGACACAGCTGCAGCACTGCCTAGAGGATTTAGAATGGGGGAGTTACCGACTGGACCAGAGAAGCAGCTAGCTGCACTGTCTAGAGGACTGAGAATGAGGAATTACCAACGGGACCAGAGAAGCAGCTAGCAGCACTGCCTAGTGGACTGAGAATGAGGAATCACCACTGGGAACAGAAACACAGCTGAAGCACTGCCTAGAGGACTTAAAATGTGGGAATTACCGACAGGATCAGAGTAGAAGATAGCAGCACTGTCTACAAGACTCAGACTGAGTAATTACCACTGGAGCCAGAGAAGCAGCTAGCAGCCCTGCCTAGAGGACTTAGAATGAGGCATTCCTGACAGTACCAAAGATGCAGCTGCAGCACTGCCTAGAGGACTTGAAATAAGGAATTACCAATGAGCCCAGAGAAGCAGGTAGCAGCACTGCCTTGAGCATAAGAATGAGAAATTACCACTGTGATTAGAGGCACAACTTCAGCACTGCCTAGAGGATTTAGAATAGGGAGTTACTGACTGGAACAGAGAATCAGTTAGCTGCACTGTCTAGAGGACTAAGAATTAGGAATTATCAACGGGACCAGAGAAGCATAACTGCCTACAGGACTAAGATTGAGGAGTTACGACTGCGATCAGAGACACGACTGCAGCACTGCCTAGGGGACTAAGAATTATAAATTACAACTTGGACCAGAGAAGCAGCTAGCAGCACTGGCTGGACGACTAAGAATGAGGAATTACCATTGGAAACAGAGACACAGCTGCAGCACTGTCTCGAAGACTAGGAATAAGGATTTCCCACTGGCACCAGAGAAGCAGCTGTAGCACTGTGTAGATGACTAAGAATGAAGAATAACCCCTGGGACCAGAGAAGCAGCTAACAGCACTGGCTAGAGGACTAAGAATGAGGAATTACCACTAGGAACAGAGATGCATCTGCAGTACTGCCAGGAGGACTAAGAAAGGGGAATTAACACTGAGAACAGAGACACAGCTGCCACATTTGTGATCAGATAAAGAACCAGATTTACAGTTGTGTTGACAGAAACGAAGCAACTGAGCTCAGAGTGAGTGATACATAATTAATGCTAAAAACGAAAGATTGCGTGAAAGGGCACTAGTGAGTAAAGTGAAATTTCTAACATTCTAACTTTGCAACTGCTCAACTCGATCTTTAGTGACCCAGACTCTGCAGATCATAAGTGAAAGCTAAGGTGTGAAGGGGAGAACACACAGAGAAAAAGTGAGTGGGATGGGAAAGCAGTAACCCTAGTCAGCTTCTAGTGTTTGCAACATTTCCAGAACATGAGGCTAGCAATCGTAAAAAACAGTGCACGAAACAAACTGAAATTGACAGAAGCGAAATGAGCCCCGTAACAGGGCCAGTCGCTATGGGAGGGAACGACAGGCCAAAAGGAGGGACAAATGGGCATGATTAACATTCAAAAGTAAGGAATTTAGAAAGGCACCCGGAACAACCAATGACAAGCGATAGGTCAGCTTGAAGCCCATGCACTGAATACATAATGCCTCACAGTGCAGCTCATGCACGCTGCTAGGCTCGACCTAAAAATGGAACTGGCTTTGATTTATACATGATCTCTTTATCATCTGGAAGGGGTCTGAAGAATCAGCCATGAGGTTTGTTCAGAAACTTAGAAACAGCAGTCTCAATTTTGATTTCACGTGTCTGGTCAGCAATGTCAAAATTGAAACTACAAGCTAGATTATACAGGAAACCCACAGGAGGCAATAGCCTTTTACATGTTCTCAGCAGTCACCTAAAATGGAAAATTCCTTATAGTAAACTGCTGAGAGCAAAACACAATTGAAACACAGATGCCACATTTTTAGAAGAGCAGAAGCACATGATCTGGATTTTCGAAGAAAGAGGATATTCCAAGTGGGTGTTGAAAAAGGTAGTTGAAAGGGTCAAAACTAGATGTAGAGATGAAATACTGTTAAAGTAAAATGACACCAACACCATGAAGGAAGGTGATGAGTAAGACTCATCACCACATACAATAGACCATCCAGACACATCAGAAATATCTTTCAAAGACATTGGAACACAGTGAGTAGTGACCAGATACTCTGTAGGATTCTCAGGAATAAACCAAGCATTATATAGCAAAAAAAGCCATTCCCCTGGTACATGCTTGTCCAGAGTGATATCAGCAAGAAACTAACAACAATTGCTGGTGAACTTAAAAGCTTTTTCCATGTGGGAAGTGTAAGGCTTGCAGAAATAGAAGCAGCATAAAGGAATATGAAGTACCATATGGAAAAGTCAACATACAGATAACACCATTTTTAACATGTAACTCTAGGTTTGTCATTTATGTCCTATTGTGCCCCTGTAATAGGAGGTATGTCAGCAGCGCTTTACATCAAGTCAAAAAGAGGATACAAGAACATACGAGGGCTATAGATAATAATGATCTAAATTATCCCATGGCCAGACGCCTCAGTGAGGCACACTTCAGTGACAGGAACACATCCTTTTGAGCAGGTACCACATGGCAATAGAGGTGGGAACCGAATATTGTCACTCAGGAGTAAAGAGTTGAAACACATTATTGATCTGAAAATGAAGGGTTCCCTTGGCTTGAGCATGGTGGAGAAACTGACAGTCGATTTGGAATATTTAAATCATGTTTACCTGCTTTGCTGTATGAGTGCATATCTGTATTAGCACATTTTAATTGTTTTATTTTTCTTTTTTACATGCAGGAGGAGAAAGAAGGGACTCTCAATACAGTAATGGAGCTCGTTGCTAAAGAGGTGGTGAAGTCATATTGTGGGGGGATACCTTACCACTTTCTTCCAGGGACACTTTTCACTTGGGTTAAGGATCCATCAACACAGATAAGATCCATGCTTTGATCTTTCTCACCAATAAAGTTATATATTGAGCCTAGTGCGTTCAACCTATATCCTAGCCAAAGGCGAAGGTTTATTATTTATATGTAAAGGATGCATAATTTATGCAGCACTCTAATCCTGAAATACAGCAATGAAAGTCTTACCTAAAACCCAACCACTCTCCTGAGGCAATTGTGACATTATTTGCAGAAGGATACTAATTTTAGAATAAAGTCATGCACAAATCCAGGAAAGTTAACATTACAATGACTTATTGTCAAATTGACAACATATTTGCATGTTGAGGGAGTTTGTCATATTGCTGTTATGGAGGTCCCCTCACTTGGATGAGGCACAACAAAATGAACAAGAGTGCAATCCGAAACACAGATAACTTTGCGGAAATTAAGAATACTGTAAAAACCAGATTTACCATTTCTGAGTTTTGATGAAGTTTTGGGAAATATAATGAAATATTTCTTTTGCTTTAAATTTGGCCTCAAGAAGTTGGCTAAGAACTTAACTGGGGTTGTGAGACATTTGCAACCTTTGGCACTGTTCATTGAAAGGAGCGGGAAACAGCAATTACAACGATGGCTGAACCATGCATTGCCTTTGCAACACAGTCAGAACACAAATGTGTCTTAACCACGCATTCCCTTACCACACATGTTGTTACAGTGACATGCCTTAGATAAAGCGACGTTGGACTTTAAATTCCAACGCTTTCCCTACTGTTGCACAGACTGGAGTTGGAATAGTAAATTATACTTTTCCAAAGTCCAGTGCTTTCCCTAAGGCAATTTATTGTAAAGACTTGCGTGATAAAGGAATACGTAATTAAGAGACATTCATTGTTCCGACCGCGTTGATAAGGAACACTTGGTTTAGTAATGCTTAATTGTGTCATAGAACCAAAAGGAGGATGTGTCACAAAGGTGTAGCACACTTAAAAACGCCAGAGTTGGAACTGTTTTCAGATTGAAACATAGATCGAGGTCTACCTTAACTTTGTCAAGTAAAAATAAAATTCTTCCTTAATCAAAGTGGTAAGATTTGATATCTTCCTGCTTGGACAAGGCAAACAAAGTCACACGTGGATGAAAAAAGGCACTCCTTGAGTCTACGTACGAGTACTTTGTGCAACTTCTCCCACCTATTTCTCCTAATCCTCTAATAACACAGGTACACCAAAAGCTGCCATTAAGGGACTGTGCAGTGCAAATTGCAGAGACTTTAGTTCCTAAAGACCCATAGATGCTGGAAACCGTTGTAGGAGTGGAGAGGAAATTGTACGCCACTGCATCTGTCATGTTAAAAACCACAAGAAATAACTATAGACATGTTTCATAATTTGACTGATAAATCAAGCCTAACACTAAAGTGTACTAGAACTGCAAAGGGATTTTGCTGTTATAAACGTAAAAATGCACAGAGGTTAAATCAGTTGACTAATGCTAAACTCAAATAGTGGAAATTCTCATCAGAATCTGTCATTATCACACTCTATGGCCCATCATAAATCGGACCAGAAAATAAAGAATAACCACTCAACCCACAATTACACATTGAAATGTTCTAGATTCATGTGGTTTTATCTAATAAGGCATAATTGAAAGTTAAAGTTACAAAAAGGCTAAATGGTCCTAGATTTCTATAAAGCTGGAGCTGATACCATCTTGATACATGACATGCACTTAGTTCATTGTTTATGTGTGCATGTTCTTAATACTGCTATGTTTTTGTAAAGTTTTATACTGCAGTTTCAAAAGTGCTAGGGTGAAGCCAAAAGACACTGACTAGGTCAAAGAAAACACAACCAACAACATACCAGAACATGGTGGGACACAATCCAGGCAACATTGGATCATCTGACCACCTTGGAAATCACAACCAGAGCACAGAAAAAGAACAAGAAGGGAAAGAAATCAAACAACCAACTGATAGTCAACCTTTCTGACTTGATTCAGACAAACCATCAAATGAGAACTATAAGGCCGGAAATCCTACTTCACAGTCTAGTGGAATATGGTAGACACTTGCATAAACTCATACAAATTCATCAGAAAACTTAACCTAATGGCATGTTTGTCTGACAAACCTCCCAGGCCACAGACCATATGAGACCGCCCATCAGCACACAACACAGCCCTTTGACAACACGTGAGTTGGAGGACATCCACACTATCCAACACGGATACCCCAACCAATCCACCATTAAATCTAATGGCAGTGGAACTTGGCATTGACACAGCACACACAGTTACAAGTAACTTAGAGATGCAATTTTCCTTAATGCAGCAGCTACGAGTTACCAACTGGTAACTCAAGTGACACATTCCACATAGCCACCCTTCAAGTTAAACAGAAAGAAAATGCTAAATACTCAAAAAAATTCAAATACCTGTCAAGAAATACCACTAAACACGAACATCTAGCCTTACCAACCCTTAAACAGAACCTGGACATTATCATAAAGGAAGCTGACATAGGTGGTAATGTAGTGATCTCACATGTTTTTTTTGTTTTGTTTTTTAAAGTTTTATATAGCGCGCACAAGACCCGAGACATCGGGTATCAGAGCACTTTATATGAGCACCAGTTTCGTTAGTGAAGGACACATTCATTTTTGTTAGGCACGTTGATAGCAAAAATATAATTGATGGAATCCACCTGTTAGAAACAACTTACAAGCCAACAAAAGAAATCAACCTGGAACTCAACCAGACTGGAAGACTGGTATTATCGGGAACTTCCAACATTTGAAGAAAATATATTTCTCTTAATTGAACATCCAACCATTGCTAGCATTTACCTACTATCAAAAATTCTCAGAAAGGCTTTTTACCACCCAATTGACTCATTATTGCAGGAAAAGACTCCCTCTACTCACTATTAGCCGAATACATTGATGGAGGTTACTACCTTACATAAAGAACCTACCATCTTATGTTCAGGGTATGATGGATATCCTAAGCAATCATGAGAACATGGACTAGAAATATGGCTAAATATTGTCACCTACACTCTACTATAAGAGTTGAACAAGGCATATCAGAAGTTTAAATGCGCTCCCAACACAATCAGTCCATTATCTGGACTGACAGAATATGATACTAGACATGTTACATTTTTGCCTTTCTCATAACGTCTTCACATTCAATAAACAATATTATCTTCAAACAAAGGGGACAGCTATGGAAGCAAAGCGTGCTCCCCCGTATGTCTGCATGCTAATGGCTGAGGTTGAAAAATTCTGGCTGTGGAACGATACATGTCAAGAATTTACACCCCATAATATACACTGTGGAAAATAAATAGAAGATTTTCTGTATATCTGCAGTGCCAACAGCAAAAACTCAAA
The DNA here is from genome assembly GCA_963921515.1 of Calotriton arnoldi. Lineage (NCBI taxonomy): Eukaryota > Metazoa > Chordata > Amphibia > Caudata > Salamandridae > Calotriton > Calotriton arnoldi. The sequence goes on along the minus strand of CAWUFW010002804.1, from coordinate 1,973,262 downwards.
ACATACTTAGGACTTATGAATGACAATGAATTTAATATCAAAACCACCTCAGAATTCTCCAACAAGGAAATTGATGTCTTGGATCTTACCATCTACATCTAAAATATCAAAATTCAGACAATATTTTACCAGAAAACAAATGTGGCCCAAGCGATACTACAAGTCAACAGCTGCCACCCGCCAGCCACCATTCGGAATATTCCTAAGGGAGAATTACTAAGAACCCGAATAAATTACTGCCAGGAAGAGAATTCACTGAAAAAGGGAATGAAGTCATGAACATATTGGTAGAGAGGGTTTATATGAGAGCATTACTTAACAAAATTTCAGAAGAAATCAAGACGGCATTAATTGCCAATAATAATCATCCCAAACTATGTAGTAATCAGGATATCCTACTTTTCACTACACAATATCATAACGGCCACCAACAGTTAAGATGAGTACTGCAAAAACATTTGCACTTATTAAACGGTTACCCCTCCATCAATGAGAGTATCGCCACCACCCCACAAATTTCTGCAGAGCTACCAACTTGAAGCACATACTGTGAAAATTGGAATTTGTAGATATATGGAAAACTTTAACATCTTTCCTAAACAAACCAACAGGATTCTACTCGTGCCACAACTGCTTGGTGTATAAATTTGAGCTGAATTAACAAAAATTATTCTTGCTCAAGGAAAAACTTAAAATATCAATAAAACAATAAATCCGTTGCAACAGTACCTTTGTGGTATATGTTATAACGTCCATGCTCCAAGTTCTACAAAGGAAGCACTACCTGACCTCTGAAAACAAGTGTAAAAAACACTATCGCAATATATACAAAACCAATCTAGGACTACCACTAATTGAACAGTTCTTCAAATCCCATGAATGTAATTGACAACTCATGTTCTTTGGACTATAACATATTACTCAAGTTAGAGGTGGTAATCATGAACTAAGAATGTGGCAAAGAGAAAGTAAATACATCTTGTAATTGGACACAGTCCACAAAGGACTCAACAAAGATGCCAAAATGCACTTTTGGCTGAAGTAAAGTGCTGGGCCTCCTGCCCTTCAGTTGATCTTAACATCATGAACAGGAGACCCACTCACCGATTACTGCATTTTCCATCCCTTTCTTCCACCTTCCAAGCCTCAGGCTGCACACCACATACCATACCCCATACATTTGCGGTGTTTGATTTTCTTCCCACTGAGATCTATAAAACCGATGTATGGAAAACCTAATAAAACTTGAATGAAAAAGATACGAATACGAGCTATTTTTAGGACAGGGATTTACTAGTAAATAAATGGGAACAACGTCAGACGGATCAATGGAGCAATATAGGGATGGGAGAAAAGTCAAAAAGTTAAGCGTTTGTTTTTAATCACTGATGAACTTTCAAAGTATAACGCTTTCTAAATTACATAATATAACATTTGCAATCACATGGGATGTGAAAAATGGTATCCATTTTTGGTAAAACGGAGGAAAAGAGACGTTTTGATTTCACTAACGCTTACACTGACTGTTCCTTGTTTAGGGTTACGAACTGGAAGCTCTTTCAATATAAAAAATTGAAAGAAAAACAACCTTCAATTCAGAAATTCTCAAGAAAGCACTTACTGAGTAAGTGAAAAAGCCTGTGCAGTATTATAAACAATAAACGCCTGCATGTTTTGGCAGTGTTGCTGTGGTTTAAACGTTTAATCATCACGTTGTGCTATGGCCTCGGTTATGAGTGAATCAGATCCGCATATTGCATATCTGATGAGTTAGTGTAAATCTTAAGAGATTGTTTATGAGATTATAGAAAAGATAGATTTGCACTAATTTAAAGCAGTGCTTTTCATTTAGTTTCACTACAGAATATGTTTATTTTGTAAACACATATCAGAGGTGATACTGTACTGGGAAAATACTTTTAACCACTGTAAAATTCCTAATCGAAAAGAAATTTCAAACACAGGCTGATAAGACAACACCCGGAAACACTACTCGCCGACATATACCACTGCTCCTCCAAAGGCCAGCAGAAAATGGATCTCATTTTCCAGAGCCCTGCAAAATGGAACACCATTCTAAGAACCCACCTTCACATATCCAAAACAACTAGCACCCCTCTCAGCTGCAAACTGATGTTCACAATCTCAAACCGCCCTACGCGCAATGGCAACACCTTTGCGACCATCTACAGCAATGGTAAAGTCCTGATCCAAGCCAACAATGACAACCTTGACTCATTTGACTCCCTTTTCCCCACGCTACACAACGCCTTCACTCATTTACCCTATTCCCATGCAAACAACTCCCCATCCCCCAACCGATTGACCCCCCTGGAGAATTCTCAAAACAATCCCAAGACACAGACACACTCCACCAACTTATCCACCTCCGGCGCCACCCTCTCCTCCTCCTCCACTTCCCCTGCCTCGCACAATACATACCTCTCATCCAGAACAAACCCGAGGAACGTCTCTGCTGAGACTCTGCAATCCCTTGCCGACCTCCACCTCTCCCCCCCTCTACACGATACTATTCCCACTAAGCAACGAGTGAAACCGACCCGCAGGCAATAGCTCCTAACTCTCTCCGTTCACCGGAACTCAAGAAGCTGCTGCTTGAGTCACAACGTGATTTTTCACACCACATGCCCATGGCTATCCTCAGGGGCAACATAGGCAACATTAACACTATGAGCCACACTCCCACTGACAAGCTCTCTCCATCCCTGGACTGCCCCCCCAGGACATCCTGAACCTAAACTCCCCTACCCCTTCCTCTATGAATATGACTCAGAGACTTGCTCGGATGGAAAGCCAGCTAGAGATTGTAATACAGGGTATCAACAAAATCTTATCAAACCTCACCACACCTCTAGAGCCTACCCAATGCCCACACCCTACACCCATAGCTACCAACAATAAACACACAAGTCCACCCTAGCCCCAATGGCACAGCTGGAACACAACCCCCTTCATGAACCAGCCTCAGAGACCCAAAAGAACAAGCGCTGCAATGTCCATGAGAGAGGTGATGGATCTTGCCAAATCCTATGAAGAAACTTCAATAGTCAACTCCAGCTCCAAGATCCAGGTTATCACTGGATTTGGAAGAGACCACATCGCACCGAGAACGTCGAGGCCTCCAGCCTTCCTCACTAATATCCCCTTGGCTCCCCTAATGAAGAAAGGCAACAACAAGGGGACGACCAACTGCATGCTCATAAACTGCAGATCTGCTACCAAACATGCAACAGAACTGGCAGAAACCATCCTCACCCATGACATAGACATCATGTTTATCACAGAAACCTGGTTGAATGAATCCTCTTCCCCTATCATTGACATGCTTGTGCCCCCGGGGTTCTCAATCATCAATAAAGACAGAACAAACCATCGTGGAGGGGGTATTGCAATCATCCACAAGAGCAACATCTCCGTAACGGATATGGACTCCTTCAAATATAACACTTTTGAATACCTAACCTCCACCATAAAGCCGACTGACAACAAAACGCTATACTGCCATCTCCTCTACCATCCGGCAGCCAACACCCCTTCATTTGGAGAACACCTTTCTGACCAGATAACACACTGCTCACTCTTGGACTCTAACAACATAATACTAGGCGACCTCAACCTACACTGGAATGATGAAAATACCCCGCTGATCCAATCCATGAATGAACTTCTACGCAACAATAATCTTATCCAACACTGCACAGAGCAAACTCATAACAGAGGCTCAATCCTGGATGCCATCATAGCTTACGAAGATACAGTCACCATTGACCACATCCTGCCTGTTTACTGGTCAGACCACCACATCATTCTATTTCACATCAACCAAAAGATCCATTGCCTACCTCGTACACAGGAATCCCCCCATTGGGCGAGAAACCTAAGACAGATTCCCCTGGCCGACCTGGAAGAAAGGGTAGGTTCACTCCTTCCCACCACCACATGCAACCTTTCCACAACAGAACTTACTTCACACTACAATGCAACAATTACTTCCATACTTGACCAAATAGGTCCCTTGAAACAAAAAAGAGTTAGGAACATTCCATCGAGATCTTGGTTCAACACAGACCTAAACTATGAAAGAAGACAACTAAGAGCTGCAGAAAGACTCTGGCGAAACAACCCGTCCACAATCCACCTTGATCAACTCAAAACTGAACGCAGGAAATATAAAAAGCACGTCAAAAATGAAAAAACTTCCTTCTTCTGTGGTGCATTAAACAATGTCAAAAATCATCCCAAAGAACTTTTTAATCTCATTAGACAACAAACATCCAAGCCCCCCACAACCTCAGTGCAGGCTTCCAAAGACCTATGTGATAACTTTGCCAATTTCTTTAACGATAAAATCACTACGATTGAGCTCTCCCTGGATGACCACAGCCGTCCACCAAACGAAAGCCCGTCCCCCTGCAAAGATGAAAACAACCCACCCAGACACCCCCCTAACTACTGGAAGTCGTTCAATCCCATCTCCGAAGCAAAAATAATTGCAATGATTACCAGATCCAATCCCTCATCACACATTGAGGACCCTATCCCTGCCCAACTGGCTAAAAAGCTCAAACTCACCCTAGCCCCGCTCTGGACCAATATTATAAATAGCTACCTGAGAACCGGAATCATGCCAGACTGTCTCAAAATCGGCCAAGTCACGCCATTACTGAAAAAACCGGGATCTGACCCAAACGATCTCAATAACTTCAGGCCCGTCTCCAATCTCCCATTCTTAGCCAAGATACTAGAAAGATGTGTTCTCCTGCAACTTTCCCAACACATGGACAGCAACACCCTTCTAGACCCTCACCAATCGGGTTTCAGAAAAGGTTGCAGCACAGAGACAGCGATCCTGAATGTCATAGATGATGTCTACAAATCACTTGATACGGACCGATGCTGCCTACTCATACATCTGGACCTATCGGCAGCCTTCAACACGGTAGACCACAAATTGCTCATTAATGTACTCCGAGAAAGGATTGGAGCAGAAGAGGTGGTCTTACAGTGGTTTACCTCCTTTCTGCAGAACCGCTCCCAAAGAATAATAATCAAAAACTTCTCGTCTGACCTACTCCCCATAAGCAGGGGCGTCCCCCAAGGATCAGTTCTCTCCCCATCACTGTTCAACATCTACATGGAACCCCTCACCACTATACTTAAAAAAGCTAACATCCCCTTCCACCTCTATGCAGACGATACAGAGATCTACCTAGAAACTTCCTCCATTGGTGACATTCAGAGACTAAACGACACTCTAAGAGAAGTCCAACACTGGCTATCCCTCAACCACCTGAAACTCAACCAAGATATGACAGAAATCCTTCCCATATCCAACAAAGAGCAGACCCCCCAAATCACAGAATGGCTAAAAACCATTGATGCGCTCAACTGCAATCTCATCCCGGCCGACTCCGTGAAATCATTGGGAATCACTCTGGACCCAAACTTAGACATGGTCAAACATATCAAGAACACTGCAAAGAGCTCTTTCTTCAACCTAAAACTACTCAACAGAATCAAACCCTTCATCCCTCCCAATGACCTTAAACAAGCTACACAATCCCTGGTTCTGTCCAGATTGGATTACGGGAACGCAACCCTCACAGGCACGGCAAAATCTCACTTAGCTCCCCTCAGATCAACTCTAAATGCAGCAGCCAGGATGGTCACTGGAGTAAAGAAATATGAACACATCTCTCCCGCTCTCAGAGTGCTAAAATGGCTCCCAATTGAAATGCGTGCCAACTTCAGAACTGCTTGTCTCACACACAAAGCTCTACACACTGGCAAACCTGCCTACCTGGCCTCCAAACTCAACAAGGCTGGTCAGACAAGGAATCTCAGGAGTACCAACACTCTACATCTCATCCCTCCAAAAACTCGCAAACAAAAAACCTTGTCACGCTCCTTCTCTGGAAATACGCCCAAAATTTGGAGCGCCATCCCAGTCCATATCAGGACGAACCCCTCCTTCATAAAATTCGAAAGCCAGCTCAAAGACCTCTTCCTCAACCGAACTCTTCCGAAGGGATAGCTGCCGCCAACGCAGAATCTTGCCCTTTGGAGTATATAGTCACTTTGATAAGAAGGCTTTTACATCACCTACCTCTTGACTCGCTCCGTTGCCCCCCCTCCCTGAACAGGATTTGTCATGAATCAATGTGTTTACTATTGTTATACTTTGTATTCGATTGCTACATGACAAATGTTGTAAAGCGCTCCGATACCTTCGGGTCTGGCCAACGCTATATAAAACTCTCAAATAAATAAATAATAATTGAAAAGCATTCAACATTGCTAAATACTGCTTTGCCAAGAAATAGTCACAATTGAATGAAAGCAAACATTTCAAGATTAACTCGTGTGAAGTATGCAACTTGGACAAATAATGTGAAACAGCCCGTAAATAAAACAGGCAATCAAATCCTATGAAACTTTAGAAAACATGCAAAACATCTGAAAATGTAGTTGTGCAAATTTGTTTTTACTGCGTTTCTCAGCGTCTTGGGGAGGTACTCATACAAAAAAGTGTCAAAAGCTTGAGACACGAACATAAATTGAGAAAGACATATCTAATGTGTCCTTGTTCTGAAACAAACGATGGGCGTCCCTCCTAAAGATATTTTGTCCTAAGTATGCAATCAGTGAAACAAATTATCTTTTTTTTGCTCAAATTGTTTAATTTGATAGCCAATGACTTGGAAGGCGCATACTGCTTTTAGAGAATCATTTATGTTGGTAGGCTTTGTTGTAACATATTTTCATAATTTAATTTCACCTGCCCAGATTCACAACTTGCATAGACAGTCACCGGGAAAGGGAATATGGGGTTATATGTACTGAAAGTATATATTTTGAATTCCCTATTCATCGTTTTCTGTTGGCTTGCTTATTATTTCTGTTGTCTTTACAATTTTCGTAGCCTTCCGTAATCCAAGGAACTATAATTACAAACAGGCCTTATTATTTCTCCTTTTGGTCTTTGTCTTGTGATTTGTCCCCTGTCTTTGCAGCTCCTAAAATGGAGAATAGTGATTATGGGGCATATTAGCAAGACCCACGTTAAAATTATCGCCGTTTTAGCGGCAGGAAACTGCCGCTAAAACGGCGTTAATGGGCTTGCTAATATGCGTAATAGAATTCCAATAGAAGCCCAGGTTAGATGTGCAGGACATCTAACCTGGGCTTCTATTGGAATTCCATAACGCATATTAGCAAGCCCATTATCGCCGTTTTAGCGGCAGTTTCCTGCCGCTAAAACGGCGATAATTTTAACGTGGGTCTTGCTAATATGCCCCTATGTTTCCTGATATTGTTCCAAGGAAGCCGTCGCATTTCTCAGCCTGGTTCTGAATTTACTCATTTTCTCTCTACAAGTTCAGAACGGATGTGCGAGGACATTTTGAAAGGTGTGCTCTTGTTTGTAATATGACAGGACTGTATTTTTGAGGCCATCGGGTGCATACCTATTAGTTGGTCAGAGAACAGTGCCAACAGGCTTTGACTAGCTATTCTGAGGAGTCTGCATTGTTGCAAAGTAATTCCCTCTGTGGATGGAACAGAGGCAGCAGCTATCTGCGTGGAATCAGACGTGATAGGGTCAGTATCGATCATTCCCTTTTCCTTTCATGGAGTCCTGGTCAGAGTGAAGGGCGGCATATCTCGCTTCAATTTGCTCCAGAGACGTTCACTTCGAGTTGCAGCAGCTGCAGAATACCTGCCTTCTGCTTCGGCCTGTCAGTCCACAGCAATCAGCTACTCAGATAATTAGATCTGGAACAAAGACAACATAAATGTAGACATACCAGAATGGCAAGTAAAATCCACTGGCAGCATTTGTTCCGCAGTAACATTTCTATGGCAAAGGAAATTCAACAACTGGATTTTCCTTCGGATTTAGCACATGCTCCACAAATCAGAGGGTTGTTTTTACTGATTTTACAGGTGAATCCAGGCAGAAGTGTGTGAAAGTGCCCGAGACATCTCCAATTTAGAAAGGGGTCTCGGGAGCGAGATTTCTTCACTAAAAAAAAACGTGCCGATGTGAAGATAACAAAAAAAAAGCATCTGGCAATTGACCTTATGATTACACTTGAGGGTTTACCTCTATGCATACAATCCATCGGCTGGCTTAGATCTATGCCTGAAAGAGCTTCCACATTTTTGGTGTCTGGTCTCATACTGCCTAGTGCAGATACATTTTATAACAATAAGAATAACAACCCTCCAGCAGAGGATAATCACTACTGTTGGGACGGAAAAGCCCTCTGAATGGTAAAAGACGTTTACCCCTTCCCTGAGTGCCCAACTGTACTATTATCTGGATCCCTAATACTAATTATTTGTCATAGGCAAACATGGATCATGTGTGTGTGCTATGACATAGGCCTGTCTCACAGATTGCGGTCTTGTTGGATAGGGGAGGGATGGCCAAATCGCTATCCTCATGGTTGTGGAAGGCTACAGCCTTTACCAGGAGCTAAGCAGCACAAGTGCAGGGGTGGCAGCATACTGAGTAGTTATCAGTAGGAGTGAACAGGTTGTTTTTACCATGTGTCACTGGAGGGAGGCATACAGGCTCACTCACCTTGTTACAAGTTCAGGTGCTGTGTGCTTAACTCACACTTGGCCATTTTGGTGTCAGTATGTTCATTAAATCATTCTCTATTTGTATAAATTGGAGGGGGACTTTTATTGTGTTAGGTTTTCAACTTTTTAACTATTTTGTTACCTCTAAATAATGTGCACATTTTGTTAAGATAAACTTGTCTGCCCTGGGCCATAGCATCCAGGGATTGAGCTCAGGTTTAACCGCTTAACCGCGGTTTGAATTCCACCGCGGTGCGGCGGTTTTAATCAGCGGGCGGGGCCGCGTCGGCCAACGGACGTGCGCAGCACTACGGAGGTAGTGCTCGCGACGGCCGTTGGCCGACAGCAGCACTTAAGGGGTTAAAATACTGAAACCTTTACTGGATCTAACAAGATAGTGTCATTATTACTTGTTGTGGACCTCCATCCACTCTACTAATACTCTACTTTCTCATGCTGGACTTCCAAGCTGAGGGCAGCCTGGCCTTACCAAACATGTTTGCAATTATATAAATTATTCAATTTACTGATGCTAAGAATTATAAAAAGAGAGTCGTAGGAAAGGCAATTATCAAATGATATAAAAATGCTATGCTATCTCTTTTGGTAATATGAACATTCTGTATATTTTTTATTTCCATTGTATTGAGTTTTGCTACTATTTTCTTTGCATGTGTCCTGCACTAGTGGGGCTTCTAATAAAAGACTCCAAAAAATAATCCAGATCACGTGTGTGTGTGTGTGTGTGAACGTGCATGCATGTGCATTGCTCTTGGGTGGTGAGGAGAACCTAGAAAAATATACCTGTTGTCTCTTGCAAGCTAAACTATACCTAACATGAATCCTTTTTCAGGTAAGTTTGGGAAAGTTTCTTGGGCCATCTGTCTGTTTCCCCACTCTAAATTATAAGTTTGCATGCTCACTAGGGGCAAAGGGAAATCTCCCAGGTGTGACCAAGACTTGCTGGCAACATGACAGAATGGTCATTGTTTGATGTGTGATGAACAAATATGTATTCTTCTCTTTGGTTGCTAATTATTACACCTCCTAATTGTTGACTTTTTATTTTATTGCTTGTAAAGCATGTAAGGCTTTCTCAATTGTATTTAGTTCTTTAGATCTGTCATTGTTGTTTTGATTTTTGTGAAAATATTTCTCTCTTTCTAAACATGTAGTCACATTCTTCAGTAAGAATTAAAAAATGGACATTTGAACTGTAACAATTGCATTTGCATTCCAAAATAGCAATGGAGGTGAAGAATAGGTCTTGCCTTTCAGTTGGTTTCTCCTCTATACAGAAAAAGTTCCAAAAGCAATGATAGAACCTTCTGTAGTCGAATTGTCTGTTGTTTAATTATCAAGTGTTGTTAATGGATCTATATCTTCCAGTCATTGACTATTCTTGTCTGAATTGAATTGAGGTATGATCATCGTATCTATGTTCTATTTTCATGCACAAAATGGCCATAGCTTAAATTTCCTTGTGAACTTTAAGTGTTCACTTTCTATATGGATTTAACATCACTCACGGAGAGCCTTCAAACTCCCTATCAAGAAGGATTCCATTGAAACTAGAAGGCCCATTTATCACATCTGCATTCCTTAATGGGGGTCTCTTAAAGAGCAAGGGTGACCTCATTTCTTAATCATTCATGACTTAATATTACTATACAAAATATCACACTCGTACCATGTATATGTATTGGAGTAATTGAAATTTGATTACAGATTTGAGAAGTTTGGCCCACAACGTATACCCCTCCCAAAAGTCTTCATAATAGCTGCCACTAGTACAGAATGTTTAATTCTGGATGCAGCCTGCCTTAGACCCCGGTCACATTGCACTTCAGACCCTAGACCCTAGCCCATGGTTACCAATCTTAATCTTGCTCCAGTTATCCATGCATCCCTCACCTACGACCATCAACTCCATAGCATCTCACTTCACAAGGAAATTCTATTTACTGTATCAAACACGATGGAGTAGCCCACAAATACAAGGTAGAATGATCCTGATGCACCATCAAAAGTATTCACTTTCATGGTGATTATACTGTCCACTGTGAACAATTCTTCCAAAATCCCAGACTTTGTTACTCAGACTCATCAATTCTACCAAGCAAATTTCTGGAAAAACGTTTGCTAGGAGGCTTAGAAGCACTAGTAATTGGTAGTGACTTCAGGCCCTTTTGCAAGGAGCAGCTGCCATGACTTGGAATAACTATTTGTAGCAAGTAAGGACATTAAGAAGTGAGTCCACCATTTGAAGTTGAATCTTAAAGCATTATTGTCCCATCCATCTGGACCTATGTCATTTGACGTTTCATTGTACTATACTTGTTTTACAATTTCTGTTTTAGTTACATGCATGTGTACTTGGCAACTGATGGCACTGAAGCTGCTGGGTTCATGTAGATTGAGTTAAAATTAAATGCCATTGCCAGCGCTAAGGGGTGATGAGCTGTGTAACACTGCCAAGCTTGACTACTTTAGCTGTTTTCTTGATTAACATGCTAAAATTGTTTTCCTTGCCCGGTGCAATAACCTCCACCATCTGAGGTGAGCAATGTATTATGCAAGAATATTCTTTTTCTTTAAATACTTTTTCTGCATCTATTTGTGATATTCAAATTCAACATTGTATTTAGTACCATGAAATAGATATTATCTTTTACTTCTATGATTCACCCAAAGCAATTTTTAGTGCACCCCAAGCACTCCTTTTTCTTCATGTCATTCTTGCGTGTAGCAAGCATCGGAATAGCTATCTGACAGAATTTTAGCACTGAACTGTGTCTGTTGTATTTGTTTACATTCCTGTTGCTATTGGTATATATATTTACTGTGTGAAGTGACTGCAGATTATTCATACAACCATGGTTTATCCCTAAGGATAATATATTGTTTTAAATTAATAGAACTGAATTTGTCCCACTTACATTTCATTACATTTTCAGATTGATCCATTTCAAGTAATGTGCCAAGCATCATTAAGACAAATCATTGTGGGTTTTGTTACCTCAAGCCATTTTTATTTACCAGGTGACTAGCCTGATGCATGATACAATGAGCATTGATCTTCCTATTGGGCTTCAGTGACATACTTCAATCAATCAATCAATCAATCAATCAATCAAGGGTTCGTACAGCACAGCTACTCACCAGTGAGGGTCTCAAGGTGCTAGGGGGAGGGGTGGCGGGGACTGCTGCTTCGTCTGGGTTCAGTCATAGAGCCAGGCCTTCAGATCCTTCGTAAATTTTGTCATCGAGGGGATTGCCGAAGGTGGAGGGGTAGGGTGTACCAGGTCTTGGTGGGGAGGTAGGAGAAGGATTTTTCTCCGGTTCTTGTCTAGTGGATCCGAGGAATGGAGGCAAGAGCGGAGCAGAGGTGTCTGGAGGGTACGTGGAATGTGAAACAGTGTTTCAGGTACACTGGTCCAGGGTCATGGAGGGCTTTGTAGGCGTGAGTGAGTAGCTTGAAGGTGATTCTTTTGTTGACTGGGAGACAGTGCAGTTCGCAAAGGTGTTCGGTGATGTGGGTTCAGGGGGGATGCTGAGGACCAGTCTTGATGCAGCGTTTTGAATGGTCTGTAGTTTCCAGTGTAGATTGCGTTGCCGTAGTGGAACCTGCTGGTGATGAGTACGTGAGTGATCATCTTTCTTGCTTCGGCGGGGATCCATGTGAAGGTCTTCTGAAGCAGGTGTAGTGTGTGGAAGCATGAGGAGGATACAGCGTTGATCTGGCGGTCCATTGTAAGTGAGGAACCAAGTATGATGCAGAGGTTGCATGTGTTGTCTGTGGGGTTGAGGGGGTTCCCAGTGTGGCAGGCCACCAAAGGTCATCTCAGGCAGATGGGGTGGGTCCCAGGATGAGTGCTTCCATCTTGTCCGAGTTGAGTTTGAGGCAGCTGTCCTTCACCAAGGAGGCAATGGCCTTCATCCTGCTGTGAAAGTTGATTGCGGTGGCTGAGGGTTTGTTGGTGAGGGAGAGGATCAGCTGGGTGTCGTTGACGTAGGAGATGATGTTAAGTCCGTAGTTTCTTACGATGGTGGCGAGGGGGGCCATGTAGACGTTGAAAAGGCAGGGGCTCAGGGAGGAACCCTGGGGCACTCCACAGCTAATCTAATAAAGGGTCAGAGTGGAACAGAGTTAGTCTGACTCGAGTTCAGCTGGAGAGAAAGTAGTGGATCCAGTCCAGGGCCTTGCCGCGGATGCCAGCATCATGGAGACTCATGATTAGGGTGCAGTGTGAGACTGTATCAAAGGCAGCCGAGAGGTCTAGCAGGAGCAAGGCTGCTGTTTTGCCCCGGTTTAGGAGGCTGCAGATGTCATCAGTGGCGGTGAGGAGTGCGGTCTCAGTGCTGTGATTGCTTTGGAACCCAGATTGGGAGATGTCCAGGATGTGGTTCACTTTGATAAATTCGGAGAGTTGGGCGTTGATGGCCTTCTCAGTCGACCTTTGCTGGGAAGGTGAGCATGGAGATGGGACAGAAGTTTTTGAGGTCTGTCTGGTCAGCAGGTGGCTTTTGTAGCAGGGGGCTAATCTCCACATGTTTCCAGTTGTCGGGGAAGGTGGTGGTCTTGGTGGAGTAGTTGATGGTGCGCTGGAGTTCGGGTGCAATGGAGGTGGCTGCTCTGTGAAATATGTGGTGCGGGCAGAGGTCCGAGGGGGCTCTGGAGCGGATGCTCTTAATGGTCTTGAGTGTGTTGCCCGTGGTGAGCGGGGTCCAGTTGAGCAGGGTATGCTTGGGTTCGGTGTGATTGGAGGTGGTGGTGTTGGGCTCAGTGGCAGGGTCTTGAGCATCGAATCTGTCATAGATCTATCTGATCTTCTGGTGGAAGTAGGCGCTGAGATTGTCGCAGCATTCTTGGATGGGAGGGATGTCAGTGGTCTTGCTGCTGGGCCTGGTGAACTTCTTGATGATGGCAAAGAGTTCTCTACTGTTGTGAGAGTTGGTGTAGATTCAGTCTTGGAGGGCCATTTTCTTTGTGGTTTTGAGGAGGAGGTGGTGTGCGGTGGTGGCAGTTTTGAAGGCTGTGTGGGTTTCCAGGCTTTTGCTGTTCCTTCATGTCTACTCAAGACGTCTGCAGGTGCATCTGGTGTTACGGAGGTTGGGAGTGAACCAGCTGGCTTTCTTGGTGGGTAGTTTGCCGGGGGCTTTCTTGAGGGGGGCCAGGGTGTTGGTGCAGTTGGTGATCCGGTGTTTGCATCTGCTGTGGGCAGCAGTGTAGTAGTGCTAAGAGTGACAGTGAGAAGTTCCTCGGGGTTCTTGTTCCAGCCGTGGCGGGGGGCGATGGGTGCAGTGGTGTACAGTGGGTGAGTTGAAGGTGAAGTGCACGCAGTGGTGGTTGGTCCAGAGGAGTTCCGTGGTGTGGTCGTTGGTGATGTTCCTGCTGGCGGAGAAGACAGGGTCGAGCGTGTTCCCCGCTGTGTGGGTAGGCACAGGGACTAGCTGCTTCAGTACGATGTTGGTGAGGTTCTCCAAAAGGGAAGCGGTGGTCTGGTTGTGGGGGTTGTCCAGGTAGAAGATGAGGTTGCCGAGTAGGATATAATCAGTGGATGTGAGGACCTGGGGTGCGATGACATCGATGATGGCATCTTTGAAAGGCGGGCAGGGGGCCTGTAGATGAGGGTTCTGTGGAGGGTGGTGTTGGGGTTGATCCAGTCGTGGAAGTGGAGATTTTTTCGTTGGGTTGTCAGAGTGGGAGGTTAGGTGGAGGGAGTCCTTGTGGACGATGGCGATGCCTTCTCCTGGTCAGTCCACACAGTCCTTGTGGGTGATTTTGTAGACGTTGGGGATGGAGGTGGCGATGTTCGGGCATGAGCTGGGGTTGGTCCAGGTTTCCGTGAGGAAGGTGATGTCTGGCCCGACGGAGTCACGGAGGTCCCAGATTTCTGTGGCATGTTTGTGGAGAGAGCACATGTTGAAGAGGATGAGGTTGAGCCAGTTGGGTGCGCCGTTGGTCAGATGAGCGATCAGAGGAGCTGGCATGTTGGTGTGAGTGAAGGTGTGGATGCAGTTCTGGCATGAGAAGGGTCCTTGGTTGTCTTTCAGAGCAGCGAGGTGGCCGTCAGCGTAGCATCCTGTGTTGAGGAGAGTGCTTACGTCGTATCAGTAGAGGGTCTGAGAACCAAGGTCCGTGGCACTGGGCATGGTCCAGGCACGGACGAGCGTAGACGTGCTTGCCTTTGGCACGCCGAACGGCATGGCCACCCAGCGGCCACCATTAAGTAGTGCTGCGGGGGTGCTGGACAGCTGATAGGTGGGAAACACGGGAGCGGGGAGGTTCACTGGAAGGGTGCAGGGCCACGCGGAATCCCAGCGGCAGTGTCGAGGGCAGAAAAAAAAGTGAAAGAAATCAAAGGAAAAGCAGAGGAAAAACAGAATAAAGGGAGAAGCAGAATCAAGAAAAAAGGGCAGAAATAAAAGCAAAAGCAGAAAAGAGAGACAGAGGGGCATCCCTAGCAGCAGAGCAGTGACACTCTGCCACTAGGCCACCAGGGATGAGGCACAAGCAGGAGCCTGCAGGTGGATGAGGACCTTAAACCCCTGACCAGCGGGTCAGCAGCAGCAATGGGGGCAGCAGTAGCTACCAGGCGGAGCTGCGCCTTGAAGGGAGCAAGTGCACTAAAGGTTAAATAGTTCTGAATGTTATCCACTGAACTAACAGAATTTCTCGCTGGAGGCTGTGAAAACAGACTAGGGGCCAGATGTAGCAAGCGAAATAGCGATCGCAAACGCTGAAATTAGCAGAATATCAGCGTTTGCGATCACAATTTAGCTGTGTGCTATGTAGGTAGGCAAATACCTACTTGCAAAATAAGGAATTGCAATAATTGCGATTCCTTATTTTGCACAAGCATTTAGAGAATCGCAATTTGCGATTCCCTAAATGCTATGCTAGTAGGCATCGCAAATTGCGATATTGCCTAAGGAATCGCAAATTACCACCAACTCGAAGTTGGTGGTAAGTTGCGATTTCCTTTAAAAAACACTTTTTGCTTATTTCAAAGTGCCATGTGGCACACATACATGCCCTTAGGGCATGTATGTGCGCCACAAGTGCACACATGCACAATTCAGGGTGCAACAGGGTGTCCTTTTGGAACCCTTGCACCCTTGAAATTGCGCGCGCAATTCCCATTCATTCCTATGGGCCTCTTGGCCCATAGGAATGAATGGGAAGCAATTCCTTATTTGCGACTCGCAATTTGCGAGTCGCAAATAAGGAATGTGTAGGAATCGCTAAAATTATTGGGATTCCTACCTACATAGCATTTTGCGAATCCTTAATAGCGATTCCCTAAAAATCGCTATTAAGGACTCGCTAAACTGATTTTACCTACATCTGGCCCTAGATGCTTTGCTGATCTTTTTCTTAACTGGATTGGAAGCATTTGACTGTTCGCTAATGTCCTCCCTTATCATGCCATTGCAACTGATTTCACATTGTAGCCTTTCAAGCAGTTGTGCAGCTATCAATGTTTCAGTTGGAGCTTTGGCCTAGAACAATAGACACAAGAGGGATCCACAGCATCATAGAGATGCTGTGTTTTGGTGTGGCTGTTAAGCAGCCAGATACTGATAGCATGCAACTCACATTGGGTCACTTGGAAATTATGACCCCTGCATCTTTTTAAGCACGAGCAGGACCAGGGATTGTGCATGCACAGCTGTGGTGACTCATTAAGAAAAGGAAGTGGCTATTTATCCGGCTGCTGGCCAGAAAGTATATAATCCCTGCTATTTACCCAGTGGCTAGTATAATAGTACAGAATATATGATATTTAGCCAGCTGGTGTTTAAATACCCGAAACCTCACAGTTTATCCAGCTAAAGGCTAAATGGAAGAAATCATGTAATATTTGATGGACAGCCTGATAAAATAGTGGGACGTTGGTTTTTATTTCACCGGACATGAAATAATAAGGGACTCCGGTTAACAGTAGGGTGGTAGCTATCTTGTAGTGGGTATGCAACATATGTGAAGTATTTGAAAGTAAATGTATATTTAAATGTACAAAAGTATGTACAAAGGCAAATGCATGAAAAAAGGTAAGTTGTTTATAGATTAAAAACAGTAAAAATGAATTTTAATACAAGATTTATGATAATATTAAAATATGAAATGTAGGAATCCAGCTTCTTTTAGGAGCTTCATAATATGGCATCCAGTTATTTTGTGCTGCAATCTAGACATATTATGGCATTCTCCAAAGAATAATGGTTTTAGAGCATGTTAAATAAATGTTTTCTTCGCTACTGAGTACATTGTTTTTTTAATGTTCATGGTATTCCTTTTGATGATTTTTGAGGGCTGCATTAATTTTGGGTGTCTTATGGAAGGCCTTGTGCTGGTATTGGGCTTATTTTTAATGGAGATTGTGCTTGCTTAGTATTTCAGACCTGGCAACACAGTAGCAGTTGACAAGCAGCAGCAAACAGGGAATACAGATAGATAGGTGGTATCTGGGCCACAGAGAGAGATACACTTGCAGTAGGCAACTGGTGCATGGTGGCATATTTCTATGAGACACTTGCAGCAGTTCATTTGAGTGAGACACAGTAATAGTACTTCAGTGGAGCAGGGGTAGTGAACTAGGAGACAAGTAAGCAAAGCATCTTGGTAATATATGGGTGTAGTATATATTCAGCCAGCTGCCAGATGAATAAATGCACTTCTTTCATAGTATTTACCCATCACAGTGAGTTTCAGGCATAGATGCTTATTGGTTCTATGTCACGAGTATACCTTCAGCCACACTGACATTTTACTCACATGCCCAATATATCTTGGGGCTGGTAATTTCAGTTTTAACATGCTAAGCAGTTTCCTAAGTCAGCAAGGTCCTCCCTCTACCGGGCCCTCATTTAAGTCCTTGACAATACAGTATTGTTTTAGTTAAAAAAATAGTGAAGCAAAAGCAAAAAATCTGAGTGACAGGCTTTGAGGTTGTACCTGACTATAGTCAGTTTGTAGGGGACATGGGGAAGGACAAAGTAGGACCATTAAGAGGAGAACTATGAACAGCAAGAGGAGAAGGACGAAGAGGAGTGTCTCCAAGAGGGCTAGGACGACCATAGCCATAAAGACAAGGGAGACATAATCCACAAGGACCAGAGTTACAAAGATCAGAGGGGACCAGGAACAAACAGACAAGGATGAACAGGACAAGGAAAAACAGGGCTAGGGGTACCAAGACAAGGGTGAGAAGGATCAGGAGGGCCAGGAGGATATGGACCAGGAAAGAAGGACTCAGTGAATGAGGAAGTAAGAGTAGAATTAGGGATATAAGGAACAGTAGGCCCTAGACTAGCGTGACTTGAAAGGCTAGGAGGGACCAAACACACTGAACAGGGCTGGAAGGACAAGGACCAATGACAGGAGGACCAGACAAAGAAGTACCAAAACTAAGACCAGGACTACATGGAATAGGGGCAGTAGCAGCAGAAGTATTAGAAACCAGAATTAGGGTGAGGAAGATAAAAAATGTCAAGGACTGGAAGCATGTAAAACAGGAGATACAGGATCCAAAGAACCAGTGTCTGGAGCACATGGAAATGACAACCAAATAGACCATAACCTGGATGTACAGGGCCAAGAAAAGCTAGCATAAACTGGAGGTCCTGGACCATCATAATTTGGAAAGGTTAGGCTGGTCTGTGGTGGGCCAAGACACATTATTGCAGAACCATGAGGACAAGGAGAAGGAGGACTAGAGCCAGGAGGATCAGGACCAGATTGAGAAGGACAATGCAGATCAGAACCAGGATAGCAATGGCCAGTAGGACAAAGAAAACAGGATAAGCAGGCCAGTGACTAAAAAAAGACCAGGGGGGCAATACCAAGGGTACTCTGAAGATCAGAGCAAGAAGGACTAGGTGGAATTAAAGGATCATGACCAAGAGGACCAGAAACATGGCTAAGAGGGCATTGAAGTTCAAGATCTTGGAGAGCAGGGATCAGCTTAAACGAGTGGGCAGGGTATTCATCTCAGATAGCAGGACCAGGGTGAGGAAGATCAGATATAAGAAGGCTAACTAGAGTCAAGAAGACCAATTGGAGTATAGAGAGATAGCCAGGAGGGCTAAGACCAAATGATTATGATCAGAATTACCCAAACAAGGAGATCCTGGATGAATATCAGGATGTCCACTACCAGTAGGACAAAGAGGATAAGTAGTTCAAGACCAACCCAAACCAGGAGGACTACAACTAAGAGGACAAGTGTAGGAAGGTGGAATCTGACTATATGGTTGCCCCCACTTTTTTTATGGTGTTCTGCTGGTTTATGACTTAGTTGGACTGGGATCCTGCTATTCAGGGCCCCAGTCTATCTGCTTTCTCTGTAAAAAGGTTTCCATGTGCCTTAGGCACATCTCTGATTGGAATCTGGAGTGCCCTTATAAGTCCCTAGTATATGGTATACTATGTACCAAGGGCATAGGTACCTCAGAGGCCTACCAGGGGCTGCAGCATGTATTGTGCCACCCCTGGAAGGCCATCCAAACTGACACCACAGGTCTGCTACTGCAGCCTGGGTAAGGTGGTGCATGCACCCCTTACTGTGATATAGGTTACCTATATCACTAAATACATACACACATATAAACCTATAAGTCACTCCTATGGCAGGCCTTATCAATCCTGAAGGCAGAGTGCGTGGTGCCTATGTGAGGGGGTGCCCCTGCATGAGCAGGGCCCCTCTGCAGCGTTCGGAGACCCTTCTCTGATGCTGTTTGTAGTGCAGCCTGACCATATACTCTTAAGCGCATTATAACCTCGCGTTAAATGCTAACTTTGGAATGGCTGCACCTAAACATGTCGTGTTTGGTGTCAAACATCTTGGAATACTACCCCCCCCGCCAATTCTGGCGGCGGGGGTAGCATTCCACCCTTCTAGAGGGAGAGACATGTTAACCCTGGCTTGGCCGGTAACTTCTTTCTAAAACCTGGCATCACAAAATGGATGCTGCTGCCACAGACACAAGTCTGGCCTCCTGCTGCTGGACGAAACTCCGGCAGGGGAGGCCTGGACAATAGGTTTCCCCAGACAGGATAGTGTGTATTGGGGCTGGGCGGGAGCACTTTTGGGTGCTTTGAAGTCCTGCACTGGGGGCACACTTGGTGTCCCTGTGCATACCCCAGTTCAAACCGGATCAGGGGCTTGCAGCCCCAGCTTTGGCGCGAACTGGACAAAGGGAAAGGGGTGTAGCCACCCCTCTGCCCTGACCCACCCATAGGTGGGGCCACAGAGTAGTCCAACCCCTAAACTTGGTATAAGTATAGGAACCCAGTCCTTAGGACTTTAGATTATCCCTGGACGAAACTCTGAAACAGAATCCTGGACCTTCGACGCTCTACTCAAGACTAGAGGACAGAAGAATCTCCCTTGGGGTCAAGGAGTGACTCCCCTGCTTGGCAGGCACCAAAGACGCATCTGTCCGGTCTGCATTTCTGAAGCTCCCGTCGGACACCGAAGTCTTCGCATCACCAGAGGTGGATTCTCAGACTTCCCCGAGGCTACCCTGAGTCCCCAGCAAAGCTGAGGTCCGTAGCTATCGTGGGTAACGTGAGACCGTGACCCCTGGACACCGAGCACATTTGCAAGTGCATCCTCTTCTGGGTCTCCAATGAAGTCATGCTTTGGGCTCCGAGTAGCCCTAGCCTCCAGCACCAACTGCACTGAAGATCACTGCCTCCACTCCACAAGTGTCCTGTGAGCCAGATCCACGTGCGACGTCTCGAGGCTCCTTCGCGGTTGCTGGCCCGTTGGCTAGTAGCCCTTCACGAAGGCCAATCTTTTTCTTCTTGGGCATCCTGGTTGCTACAGACCTGCCCTCACTTACCTTTGCTGGGTGAGTTCCCCAGACCTTTCTGGTCTGCACCATCGACGATCTTCATCTTCATCGAGACTTGCCGTTGCCAAGGCTTGTTGGGTCCAATGCGGTCGCCGACACCTCAGCACTCGACAAACATCGTGTAACAGCCCGAATCCTGCTCCTGGTTGCCAACAACGCCTCCTGGACCTCGTGGCTGAAGAGTCAAGACGACCGTCAATGCACCTGAAGCACTCGACATCGGTGGGCATCTGTCCATCGCCTTCCTGGTCACTGGCTAGTGACCCAGACTCTGTCCCCTCTGCTTTCAGGTTCTTCAGATCTCCGATCCACTCTTGGATCCACCCGGACACTTTCCACTTGGTCGCCAGCAGCACTTTGCAGCAGATCGCCATTCAAATCGACGACGAAACCCGACCCCGAAAGGCACCTATGCACCCGGCTTCCCTGGGTGAGGTAACACGAGTACTCCGGTGCTCCCGTGGGTAGAGACTCTAGAACGACCTAGTTCTCAAAGGGTTTGCTCCAAGTCCTCCTTTAAGTGTCCCTTTTCTTTAATTCCTGATCGCGACTTTCTCCATAGAAGTTAACGGCGTATCGCGGTTGTGTATTTACACTGCACGCGTCCCCCGTGGGTCCCCTGTGTCACTACCTTGGGTGGTTCCTTGTGGTCCAAGCACTTCTAGAGGCTCTAGGCCTAGTGTCTAGTTCAGTCGTGGTTCTTATACCACTTTATTGGTATATGGTTTGGTACGCCCCTAGGGCCCAAACGTGTAGTTGTGCTATTACTGTGTTTAAATAACTTATAACTTGTGTACTTCGAACTCTAGCCTCATAAAGAGACTAGAGGGTGTGTTTAGCAATAAATACATATATTTTGAATATATACCTGGTGTGGTGCTCTTTCATTTGATCACTCAAGAGATTATAGACTGGTAAAACAAGCTGCTTTACATTCCTTCAAGACTTAGCCTGAAGGCTGCTCTCCATAGCTACCACTAGGATAGCTTTCAATAAGGTTGTCTTTAACCTATCTCCAATAAGGGGTTGTTTGGACTGGTGCAAGGTGCCCACTATAATTAGTGGACAGCATATGCCAGGCCAACTTCTCACATTGGTGTGCAGCGTGTGGGATTCCAGCTTGCTATTGTTTTACCAGATAATCTCAATTGAATTGATCAACTGAAAACCACTAAAGGTACCTAAGGTACATATAATTTAAGCTTAGAATACAGTAAGTTCTACTGAACTTAGAGTTGTGTGTTAAGCGATAGCACACCCTTTCTACAACTCAAGAGAGTTTAGTAGGCCACACTAGAGTAGGTAGTGCATACACCACACCACACTAGTAATGTCTTTAAAGGAAGGACCTAAAGAATCCTTGCCAGAAGCCACTGGGCTTCTTCCCTCCAAGTATGATACACTCCCATTCTTGGAATTGAGAGCTTTATGTAACTTGAGGAAATTGAGGACAGGCCAAAGTCCCACCACCCAACACCTTAAAGAGTTGTTGGTAGCTTATGACCTTAGTAAGCCCTTGGGGACTGAAGGGGTAGGAGCTGAGGGTGGGGCAGAAGATGAGGGTGGGGCCAGGGGTAGCAATACCCCCAGCCCCCCCTCTGAAACTGGCCAGGAGGGTGACAATGACCCTGACCTGGATAACCCAATCCCTCCTGTGGACGATGATGAGGAGGAGGCTCAAGATGACCTCCACTTTGTCCCCCCAGGAAGGATTGTGAGTGTGCCCAGAAGGTCTAGGTCTCCTTCTCAGGAGTCTAACCACTCTGGCACCTCAATAGGGACCTCTGTCTCCTCTCATAGGAGGGAATCCTCTCATGAGAGAAGAAAGAGGCTGATTCAATATGAGGAAGCTCAGCTTGAACTCAAAAAACAGCAACTGGCTATAGACAGGGAGTCCCTAGATCTCTACAAAGAGAGAAAAAAGTTGGGACTAGAGTCCCATGGTGGTTTCCCTAAAGATAGGGAAAGCTCTTATGACCATAGAAACCTAAACAAGATTGTCCCTCCCTACCAGAGTGGGGATGACATCCACAAATGGATAACTGCACTGGAGAGGGCCTGTAAAGTTCAGAGGGTCCCCCAGAAGCAGTGGGCAGCAATCTTGTGGCTCTCCTTTGCAGACAAAGGTAGAGACAAGCAACTCACTGTAAGACAAGAGGATGCTGACAATTACACAGTCTTGAAGAGTGCTCTGATAGATGGGTTTGGCCTAACCACTGAACAGTATAGGTTGAAGTTCAGAGACACCCAAAAGCTCAGACTCAAGACTGGGTTGATTTTGTAGATTGTGCTACTAAGGCTCTGGAAGGTTGGATACATGGCAACAAAGTGCAGGACTTTTTAGGATTGTACAATTTGATTATGAGGGAGCAGATCCTTAATAATTGTCAAAACCAGCTTTTGCACCAGTATCTGGTGGACTCTGATCTGACCTCTCCCCAAGAATTGGGAAAGAAGGCAGACAAATGGGTCAGAACCAGAGTAAAAACTAAAAATCAGGGTGGTGACCAGAAGAAAGATTCTACTAAGTCCCAAGAGAAAGGTGGGGATAAATCTAAGGATAAGTCCCCTACAGGGCCCCAAAATTCCTCTTCTGGGGGTGGGTCCCAAACTCCTTCTTCTCCTGAAAAGAAACCATATTGCCATGTCTGTAAAAAGCCTGGGCACTGGAAAACTGATCCCAGTTGCCCCAGGATTGGCAATAAAGAAAATGTTCCTCCCACAACTACTACCACCCCTCCTGGTACTACCAGTAGTAATCCTCCAGTTGGGAGTAGTGCACCCAAAAGTTAGGTGCTTTTGCAAGAGGAACAGAGGTGGGCCCTAGTTTAGACAGGGACTCCTCAACAGACTCCTCTGACTCTGATGGTGGTATAGGATTTGCCACCTTTACCAAGGGTCCCACAGCATTGGGCAGGTACAGATTGGAGCCAATAATTAATGGTCAGAAAGCTGTGGCATTTAGGGACACAGGGGCTAGTGTCACCATGGTGGCAGGGAAACTAGTCCCCCTCACCAGCTTTTACCTGAGTTTAAGTACCAGGTGACCAACATTGATGGTGTCAGAACAGATCACCCCATGGCCATAGTCAATCTCAGCTGGGAGGGGGTCACGGGCCCAAAAGAGTGGCAGTGTCCCCAACCCTACCTGTAGATTGCCTGATGGGCAATGATCTGGAAATTTCAGCCTGGGCTGAAGTTGAACACCAAACCCATCTCAGGATGCTGGGCGTCCCTGTAAAGGTTAGTGGGGCTGTGATGGCCACAGCCCCAGCCCAAGATTTTGGAGAGATGGAGCCTGGAAGAATGGCCAACTCTCCCCCAAAAGAGAGCACAAGGGTTGAAGAAAAGTCTTCTTCCCTCCAGACAGTAGGTACGGGTCAGCCTCCTCAGGGAACTGACCCTACCCCTAGTGAAGGAACTGCCCCAGAGGTAGTCAGGCCTGGCCTGGCCACACCCCTGATGGCAGAGGACCCTTCCAAGGTGGTACCCAGTCTGGAGCAGGTAACCTGCCCCTCTCTACCCTGCCTCAGCCAGCCCAGGGCTGCAGAGGTCAGGGAGGTCAGTGGACCCCCAGGGCCCCCTGTCCAGAGGAACCCCCCCATCAGCAGATTAGGGGCACGCAGGCTAGTAGCCCTAGCCAGGTGAAAACTCCTCTACACACTGAGGGATCCCCCATACCTTTATGTAGGGACCTCCCCCAGAAGGACTCTGGTAGGCAAGGGCAAACCTGGGACCAGAAGGTTCCAAACCTGCCATGTCCCTCCAGTAGTCCATCCAAAGGGACCCAACCCCCAGCTGTAGGCAGCCAAAGGTTGACCCTTAGAGCAAAGTGCAACTCAGTCATGGAAAGACAGGCATACATGGTGACCAGTGATCTGAGGAAGCTGAGACCAATATTCCTAGGGCCTCACTTCCCTACTCAGACACCTCACCAGCCTTGTACTTTACCTAAGCACACCACAGGTAGTGATTCCCCATGGTGGAGACCCTCTCATACCCTTAGGGTGAGGGATTGCTTAGTGGACCATAAGACAGGGGGCAACCATGCTAGTGCAGGTGCTTCCTTATATGGCCACTTAGTCAATGAAGGCTCAACTGGCCAAGGTTAGCCTTATCTCCTTTCGTTTGGGGGGGTTATGTAGGAAGGTGGAATCTGACTATATGGTTGCCCCCACTTTTTATGGTGTTCTGCTGGTTTATGACTTAGTTGGACTGGGATCCTGCTATTCAGGGCCCCAGTCTATCTGCTTTCTCTGTAAAAGGTTTCCATGTGCCTTAGGCACATCTCTGATTGGAATCTGGAGTGCCCTTATAAGTCCCTAGTATATGGTATACTATGTACCAAGGGCATAGGTACCTCAGAGGCCTACCAGGGGCTGCAGCATGTATTGTGCCACCCCTGGAAGGCCATCCAAACTGACACCACAGGTCTGCTACTGCAGCCTGGGTAAGGTGGTGCATGCACCCCTTACAGTGATATAGGTTACCTATATCACTAAATACATACACACATATAAACCTATAAGTCACTCCTATGGCAGGCCTTATCAATCCTGAAGGCAGAGTGCGTGGTTCCTATGTGAGGGGTGCCCCTGCATGAGCAGGGCCCCTCTGCAGCGTTCGGAGACCCTTCTCTGATGCTGTTTGTAGTGCAGCCTGACCATATACTCTTAAGCGCATTATAACCTCACGTTAAATGCTAACTTTGGAATGGCTGCACCGAAACATGTCGTGTTTGGTGTCAAACATCTTGGAATACTACCCCCCCGCCAATTCTGGTGGCGGGGGTAGCATTCCACCATTCTAGAGGGAGAGACATGGTAACCCTGGCTTGGCCGGTAACTTCTTTCTAAAGCCCTGGCATCACAAAATGGATGCTGCTGCCACAGACACAAGTCTGGCCTCCTGCTGCTGGACGAAACTCCGGCAGGGGAGGCCTGGACAATAGGTTTCCTGTCCCAGGGAGGTGTGACCACCTCCCCAGACAGGATAGTGTGTATTGGGGCTGGGCGGGAGCACTTTTGGGTGCTTTGAAGTCCTGCACTGGGGGCACACTTGGTGTCCCTGTGCATACCCCAGTTCAAACCGGATCAGGGGCTTGCAGCCCCTGCTTTGGCGCGAACTGGACAAAGGAAAGGGGTGTAGCCACCCCTCTGCCCTGACCCACCCATAGGTGGGGCCACAGAGTAGTCCAACCCCTAAACTTGGTATAAGTATAGGAACCCAGTCCTTAGGACTTTAGATTATCCCTGGATGAAACTCTGAAACAGAATCCTGGACCTTCGATGTTCTACTCAAGACTAGAGGACAGAAGAATCTCCCTTGGGGTCAAGGAGTGACTCCCCTGCTTGGCAGGCACCAAAGACGCATCTGTCTGGTCTGCATTTCTGAAGCTCCCGTCAGACGCCGAAGTCTTCGTATCACCAGAGGTGGATTCTCAGACTTCCCCGAGGCTACCCTGAGTCCCCAGCAAATCTGAGGCCCATAGCTATCGTGGGTATTGTGAGACCGTGACCCCTGGACACCGAGCACATTTGCAAGTGCATCCTCTTCTGGGTCTCCCACGAAGTCGTGCTTTGGGCTCCGAGTAGCCCTAGCCTCAGGCACCAACTGCACCGAAGATCACTGGCCTCCACTCCACAAGTGTCCTGTGAGCCAGATCCACGTGCAACGTCTCGAGGCTCCTTTGCGGTCGCTAGCCCGTTGGCTAGTAGCCCTTCACGAAGGCCAATCTTTTTCTTCTTGGGCATCCTGGTTGATCCAGGCCTGCCCTCACTTACCCTTGCTGGGTGAGTTCCCCAGACCTTGCTGGTCTGCACCATCGACGATCTTCATCTTCATCGAGACTTGCCGTTGCCAAGGCTTGTTGGGTCCAATCCAGTCGCCGACACCTCAGCACTCGACAGACATCGTGTACCAGCCCGAATCCTGCTCCTGGTTACCGACAACGCCTCCTTGACCTCGTGGCTGAAGAGTCAAGACGACCGTCAACGCACCTGAAGCACTCGACATCGGTGGGCATTTGTCCATCGCCTTCCTGGTCACTGGCTAGTGACCCAGACTCTGTCCCCTCTGCTTTCAGGTTCTTCAGATCTCCGATCCACTCTTGGATCCACCCGGACACTTTCCACTTGGTCGCCAGCAGCACTTTGCAGCAGATCGCCATTCAAATCGACGACGAAACCCGACCCCGAAAGGCACCTATGCACCCGGCTTCCCTGGGTGAGGTAACACGAGTACTCCGGTGCTCCCGTGGGTAGAGACTCTAGAACGACCTAGTTCTCAAAGGGTTTGCTCCAAGTCCTCCTTTAAGTGTCCCTTTTCTTTAATTTCCTGATCGCGACTTTCTCCATAGAAGTTAACGGCGTATCGCGGTTGTGTATTTACACTGCACGCGTCCCCCGTGGGTCCCCTGTGTCACTACCTTGGGTGGTTCCTTGTGGTCCAAGCACTTCTAGAGGCTCTAGGCCTAGTGTCTAGTTCAGTCGTGGTTCTTATACCACTTTATTGGTATATGGTTTGGTACGCCCCTAGGGCCCAAACGTGTAGTTGTGCTATTACTGTGTTTAAATAACTTATAACTTGTGTACTTCGAACTCTAGCCTCATAAAGAGACTAGAGGGGTGTGTTTAGCAATAAATACATATATTTTGAATATATACCTGGTGTGGTGCTCTTTCATTTGATCACTCAAGAGATTATAGACTGGTAAAACAAGCTGCTTTACATTCCTTCAAGACTTAGCCTGAAGGCTGCTCTCCATAGCTACCACTAGGATAGCTTTCAATAAGGTTGTCTTTAACCTATCTCCAATAAGGGGTTGTTTGGACTGGTGCAAGGTGCCCACTATAATTAGTGGACAGCATATGCCAGGCCAACTTCTCACAACAAGGACATGAGAGGCCAGATGGACCAGTGAAAGATTCTAAGTGAAGCAGAAAGATCGTAACCTGGGGTATCTGGACCAGGATGAGGCAGATCAGAAGGACCAGAACAGCCAGAGCCAGGAAGAGCAAGGAGACTGGGGTTGTGTGGCCCACAGGACCAGGACTGAAATGGTCAGACTCAGAAGGACCCAAACAAATAAAACCCTGACAAAGAAGGCCCAGACCACCGAGTGCTATGCCAGAAGGATCATGAGAACAAGGGGCAGGGCCAGGAAGACTGGGACAATCCAAACTAGACGGAGTTGGGTTAAGAAGGAGAGGGCTAAAAAGCCAGGACAAGAGAGGCCAGGTGGAACAATGGGGCCAGAAGCTGGTATAACAGGAATCCGTTGAATAGGTTAAGGAGGATAAAAAAACACATGACAAAGGGGTGAGGGTTAAGAAGACCAGGAAGGAACAGGAAGAGTTAGGAGACGGTAGCCTATTATGACCAGGAAG
Source organism: Calotriton arnoldi (assembly GCA_963921515.1). Classification (NCBI taxonomy): domain Eukaryota; kingdom Metazoa; phylum Chordata; class Amphibia; order Caudata; family Salamandridae; genus Calotriton; species Calotriton arnoldi. Next base: position 1,945,399 of record CAWUFW010002804.1, on the reverse strand, counting down.
CCAGGAGGATAAGGGCCAGGATGGCTAGGCATACAAAGACCTAAACAAGGAGGACTAGAAGCAAGAAGATCAAGTCTAGAGAGCACAAAACCAGGAAGACAACACCAACTGTGAGGACCAGGAATAGAAAGGTCAGTGTAAGGAAAACCAGACCTAAATATGAGGAAGGCTAGTAGGACAGAGCCTGGAGAATCACAATCAGATGTACAGGTAACCAACGCCCGCAGGACAAGAGTTAAATGGACCATTGCAAGAGAGACCAGTTGGACCACAACCAAGGGGACTAGGAAGATCAAGTCACAGAGACCCAGGAGGCTCAAGATCTGGCATACCAGGGCATAGAAGACCAGGATGAGGAGGAAAAGGAGGACATGGGGGCCAGGATGACAGCAGACAGCATAAACAAACTGAGTGGCTAAGAACAGGAAGACCTGGACAAGGAGGATATGGAATAAGTCAATGAGTTAGTGCTGAGGATAGCAAGGAACAGGAGGGCCAAGAGTATCATGACAACATGTCCAAGAGCAGAATGACACAAATGTGAGTCTAGGCCACATGTTCTAGGATATTACTTTTGTAAATGGTTTCTGCTTCAATATGTTTGCTTCCTATGCTGTCAACTCCCAGAAACACCACCTTTCAAACCCACTTATCAAACTGGTAAGTATTTGCTGAACCATCAGAGCATGCAACATGAATAAAAAGCCAGGACTATTTCAATCAGCATTCTGAGTAAAAGCAGATGCTGTCTGATTCTGGCACAGTAGTCTGAGGGTGGATCAAAGTGCAGAGGAACTGAATTATGACAGAGAAGCTTAACAGTAGATGAATGAAAAGGAATGTGGTCTGTGAAGACAGGCACAAAGGGTTTGAGAAACTCAGTGGGCTGAGGTCAACAAACATGTTAAATGGCTAACAAAGGGGTCAAAGGCCTATGGCAATCAGCAAAGGATCTAAATCATAAGAAGACTCCGATAAGCAGAAAAAGAGCATAAGAAGGGATGAGGGTTGCACCAGTTAGACCATCTCAGATAACCCACAAAGGGATTCTGGGTAACAAATAGCTCTGATTCCCAGCTATGATGGCACTGGGAACGAGCAGTGATAGACCAGAAGAGTGATCTGCAAAATTCTAAGGGCTAGATGAAAGTTGGTGAAAATACATATGCGGCAGAACTCTTTTGTGGGCCAGCAAAGAAGCACTGAGTGTCAGGACTGGTGGAGTAGTTTTCGTGACATTTGTGCTGAAATTGCATGTGCATGTATGTGCAGTGAATATGTAGCAAGTGTGTACTAGTAAGAGTCAATGTGTGGTGACAGTCTGAGTGCTGGGACCAGACAAATACATTTTGGATGGCCCCTGGAATGGCATGGCATGTGATGAGGGTAGATACAGCTTTAATGGCAGTAATGAGCACCTAGTGTTGCCTTTACCAGGTAGGACTTGTGACGGGCAGGACCTGCTTTGACTCTTGTCAGAGGGACCCAAACCACCCTAGTTTATTAAAGTTCTTCATGACCCAGACAGGGAGTGCTCTGCAGATTGCTCAAAATGCTGCTTGGTGACCCGGACTGATATCTGCATGACCATCAGCAAAATTGGAAGGCAGGGTAAGTTGGTTCAGTAGGGCTGAAGGAAACCTAATGTGACCAAGGGACTAGTTTTCTCCTCATCCACTAACTATGAATGGTTTCAGAGAGGTCATCTTAGGAAGCGATATGTGCATGCTAGCATGTTCAACATGCTGTTTGGTGATCCGAACATCCAATGGTTAATCTCCCCCCAGCGACACATGTTAAAAGACTTGTGCACATGCAATATTAATCTGCTGCTCCTAGCACCTGTCATTGTATAGGCTGGGTTGATAGGCCAGTAGCCAATCTCAATCAGAACTGGTACAATTTGAGTTTCACAAGCCACACACCTGAACTTGAGGCAGTTCTGATGGGGTGACGACTGGACCCTTTGTTCTCTGGGAACTAACTCTGTAGCAGCAACTACCAAACTGCACTGGCGGAAGTTCCCAAAGGTAATGGGGGTTGTAATAGAGAAAGCCAAAATGCACTGGTCTGGATATATCCTCCTATTGGGTTTGCAGGAGCGAGTGGTCTCAGGATGATGCTGGTGTTGATACTGGATACGGGTGCATGGATAAGCGGTATACCTGTGGGGACAGGTAACATTAGAGTGATCACAGATAGGTTTAAGAAAGTTTAACATAGACAATGGTTATGATGAGAATGTTCACACATACTCTGGTTACACAAGAGCAAGAGAGAACATGACACCCAGCAACAAATTATTCTTCCTCAGAATGAGTTGCAACAATCAGTTAGTCTCTTATTAGTTTGTTAAAGCACACTGTGTTACTTGCACACCTGCATACTTGTTAGTGCACTATATAACACCCTAGCGTATCAGAATCATGAAGTGTCTCTCTACAGCATGTCCATTAGCCAAAAACAACAGCAATAGTACAACAGACTTTTGTTCCTGATCTCCTTCAAGTTCAAGTAACCGTTCCTAGCGCTATGAGAAAGCAGTTCCAATAACAGTCAGTTTCAGTGTCAAAACACAAATACTGCACAGTGCAAATCAGTTAGTTCAGTGCAGTGGTGTAGTCAGACATTTTGCCACCTGTGGCGGTCGGGCTGTTTGCCGCCCCAGCAATGATTGCAGGTAGGAGTGGTCGGTGGCGACGGTCCCTGCGTTTGCCACCCTGCGACGGCCACAGGTAAGAGCAGGGGGGTCCGCAACTGCCCCCAAAACTCATGCCACCGGGGCAGACCGCCCCCCTTGCTACACTTCTGGTACTTTGACTCAACTAAACACTGTATAGTCTTAAAGTGGCACTCAAAAGCGGTACCAAAATACCTATGCAATTAACCTCAATTTGTTTTTCTTTCCTTATTAGGTCGCACCAGTGACTCTTGAAGCAGAAGCTGCCACAGGATTGAAGTTGGGAGCCACCGCAGAAATGAAGCTGGAGTAGCAGTGTAAGCCAGGTAAGAGATGTCTGACGGGGCCTCGTGCTTCAGGTGATGCGGGCGTGGTTTAAATAGCTGCGTATGCCTGCCATTAGTGCATGCTGTTCCAGTTGTTTGTGCTGCACATGGAGGGTGTGGCAGCACGTGGAGGGTGTTGCAGCTCTTCAAGCAGAGCTACATGTGCGCACAACTGACGGGTGTTCTGAAGGCATATTGATTCAGTAGGCATGCTAGTTTTAATATGAGCAATACCCAATTGAGGGGCATATTCTCAAGGACCTATTGCCGAATTATCGGCACTTCATCGCAGCCAAAGTGGCGATTTATTCATCGCACCATTCACAAGCTGGTGCTAACAGCGCATAACACCAGTTTACCTGTGATAGCAGTCGCAAAAAACATCGCCACAGAGAAGCCCGGCAACTAACGCTAATGATATGCAGAGTAGGCGTTCCCGTGCAAAAAAACGCGATAACACCACTCCACAACATTCTCAACGACCAACCAGATCGGCGATAAGATCACAAAACATGCGCTAAGGCGCGTTAGCAGCAGGAAACTAACACCTGCTCCTACCTGGTGTAAAGTCGGACGACAACCGGCACCAGACAAGGGAGCACAGCCCAAAGCCACACATGAAGAACAACAGATCTCCTGGAGCAACCCATCAAGCAGGCCTGAGCCCCAATAGGCCAACAACACCCACCGCCACCAACCCCAGGACCACACCCCCCCCCGGGGCCCTATCCCGGGCACCCCCCACCCCCCCCATGGACAAAGATAGTGCACATCAACTCCACGAACATTGAACCAAACAAATCGCCTGAAGTCGCACAATCACAACACCCAACATACATGTGTGGCCAGAAAAAGGAAATCATACACCCATATCAAAATATCCAAACAATACAGTTATTACAGAACAAACCAAAAAAAAACAATTCTGAAGAGGCATGGCGGGTCGTCTCAGGACATCCTGTAAGTCACAGCCTGCAAAACAGAAATCTGGACGGGAAAGGTGTGCCATGCGCCCATCAAAGTACAGAGAGACAGAGCGAAAGAGAGAAAGAGAGAGGGAGAGAGGGAGACAGAAAGAGAGAGGGAGAGAGGGAGAGAGAAAGAGAGGGAGAGAGAAAGAGAGAGGGAGAGAGGAAGAGAGAGGGAGAGAAAGAGAGGGAGAGAGAAAGAGAGAGGGGGAGAGAGGGAGAGAGGGCCGACACTGCGGGCCTAGGCCTCACTGCTCACCTGCTGCAACCAGTGTGTCTCCAACCACGTGCCGGTATTCACAGCAGTCCCCCAGGTCCCTCATCTGAAACAGTTTCCAGAGACATGAATGGCAGAGCCCATACAGCTGCACACGCCATCATCGCTTGCCCGCCCCTGCCCACAGAGGCTGCTGCACCCCAGCCCCTCCCGCCACCCAGCGGTCATTGCCCGCCCCTGCACAACCAGGCCTCACTGCTCACCTTCCGCCACCAGCGTGTCTCCAAGAGGGCCCACCACGTTCCGGAGGGATCTCCAAGCCCGGTGCCCGTGACCATGGCACCCTCCACATCATGCAGCCCCGCACCACGGGCCACCAGGTCACACACCTGACTCTGGGTCTTGATTACGCAATGGAAGAGACCACATCAGTGCACACGGCATCATCGCAGGCTGTACACCCGCTCAGCGCTTGAGGTGCCACTAACTCTGTGAAGCGCGATGCAACGCCACGTGGCGGGAGGGCCGCACTGCCCGCTGGCCCAGGCCTGCACTGCGGCCCAGCAGGGCTCGCACTAATCCTTGCCAGTCCGGACCGCCAGGACGGCGCATCATCGCAGGCTGCACACCCGCTCAGCACTTTAGGTGCCCCTATCTCACTGCACTGCAAGACACCGTCCCGTGGTGGGGTGCCTGTGCCTGCCGCAGTGTATCCGGTGCCACCAAGTCTGTGCCCCACTAGCCATGGACCCTTAATGATTGAGTCCCATTGTGCGGACGCCATCATGTCACCCCCGGCACTGGGCAATGTGAGGCAGCAGGGCCCTAGGCCCTCATGCACACATGACAACTACACGGAGACACCCAGTCAGAGAGAGTGGAAATGGCATCCAGCATGTGCGCCAGGCCATTTTTATTGCCAGGGTCACATGTCCTGTGATGCCAGTGCTGGATGGGTGTGGTGTGGGTGTATACCAGCCATGAGGGAGTGGCTGTGGCATGCTGACAACTAGACCTGTGAGCTTCAGATCCCCACAGTGAAGACCTAGGACATGTAGCGCTGTCGTCCCCCCCTGTGTGAGTAATCGGAGTGGGCTGTCCTGGCGTATGCCAGTCCAGCGTAAGGGTGCGAACAATGACCCCGAGGCTCTGGGCATGGTTCTGTCCTGGGCTGGACAAGGAAGTGACTAATGGATGTGTCTCCGTTGTAGTGTCGGCGCCACCCGGACCGGAATCAGCAATCTGTCACCCTGTGACAATAGTCCCACAACATGGGCAACATGGACGTATGGGGGAATCACTGACCCTACATTCATCCATACTTCCACACTTGAAAGATCATAGACATGACACATCTGTGTGGATATGAATGTTTATTACACATTCAAGGGAGTGTTGCAGCTGGAGCAGTACAGGGCCATGCCAACCCCACTTCACATTGTCGGCCCGTGGAGGGCCAGCCAGAGTCCTTCAGGGAAAGACAGGTACATCAGGAGAGGAGGAGTTCAGTCCGCAGTCTGATAGCTGTGTCATTGGTGACCAAACAGAATATGGCAGTCCATGTCGAGGTGCGAGGTGAGTATCGCAGAGTGCATCGGGGGACAGTGGAAGGTGATGATGCAGAGGGAAAAACCAAGCAGAAACAGGCCACATGGCGGAGATGAATGCTACTGCGTCCTCCTGACCACGAGGGTGGGTTCATCCGCATCTTTGTCCTCTGCTGTTGCATGTGTCTCACATGTGGGTGGTGGTGTACTGTCCCCAGCACTGTGTGGCACAGACACATCAGGGGCCGGAGATGTGGATGGGGTGGTAGCAGTAGCATGCATCAGCACCAGGCCTTGTGGCAGAATTGCCATGAGGAAGGTCTTTAGGGCATTGAGGGACCCAGCTACCTCTCGCTGGTGTGCAGCCGTGGCAGCCGCTCTTTCCGCCTGCATCCGCTCCATGTTCTCCATGATCCTCTGCATGTGTCCCAACTCCCGCGCGAGATCGCTGGAGGAAATCTGGCTAGACAGTCGTTCTTGTCGCAGAGTCAGGACTCTGGCGATGTCAGCCATGGTCCATTGGAGGGCATGGAGCGGACTGTGGGCATCCATTAGGGACTGTGAGTGGTCCCTGATGGGACTTAGACACCCACGTATGGCGTCTAGTTTGGCTGCCATGCGGTCGAACTCCACCTGCACCTGTTCAGCCAGCTTCTCCTGGCACCCCAACACACGGTTTTGGAAGGCCATGTGTTCATCGTGGGGGTCCTGGGAGGTAGCCGTGGTGGTGGATGCTGCCTGCTGTGTGTACTGTGCAGGGGGGGCTCCTCGTGGAAGCTGGGTTGCCCTGATCCTGGAAGTGGGCTGCGGAGGCTCTCTACGAGCTGTTCGAGGGTGTCTGAGTCGAAGGTGTGGTGGTCCTCTTTGACATCAGAGAAGAGAGGTTTGGATGCTCTGCAGGAGGTGTTGGATTTCCCCCTGCAATGTGAAGGGGAGATGCAGTTTGACATTGTGTACACATGTACATGTCTGCATTCAGACTGCATGACAGTGTACATTGTGACTGTTTGGGGGAGCTGCCTATTTTATGCGGGACAGTGGACATTCCGACTACATCACGGATGTGGGTTTGTACTTGTACATTGTCAACTCACATTTCCCTGCCGTGCCATATGTCATTGGCCAGTTTCTACGCACATGCGGCACCTGTTGTGTCCTCTGTTCTGTTGTGGACGTGTTGCAGTTTGTACCACCTAGTTGTCAATGTTGATGTGCTCGGCATGTTATGTGTGTGTGCCGCATTTTGGGGGAGTCGCCCCTGCAGCTCTGATTTAGCTGCCATCCTCCCTTCCATGCGGTGTGCCTCTGGGTTCTGTGCTTCTGCAGTGCTGAGATGTTGCATACCTGTGTGCATTGGTCTCTTGGTGGGAGTTGTGGGTCTGGGGCATGTTTTGTCCGCAGATGTGCTATGCTTAATTGTGCATGTGTGCCATTGTGCCCATCTCCCCCCGTCCCCCCAGTCCCTGGTGGTTACTCACCCTGTTGCTGTTGTGTCTGGTCATGTTGAGCAGTGTCCGGTCCCCCGACTCTTGCCACCGTCTCCCCACTGATGACTGTGGAGACCATTTCCTCCATCTCGTCCAGCTCCTCCTGTGGCGCTGGACTCCCACCTCCAGTCTGCATTGCTGCCTTCCGGTTGTTTGCGAGTTTCAGCTTGGTTTTGCACTTCACATCATTCCAGCATCTCTTGACCTCGTCCATTGTCCTCTTCAGCACTCCGACTGCATTCACCTTGTCCACGATGGTCTGCCATATTCCATTTTTAGTTGCCAGTGACACGGTGGAGGTGACGAATAGTGATTGATGGTGTTCTATCACCTCCGTTATCAGGATCCTGTTTTCCTGCGGACTGAACTTTGTCTTCCTCTTCTTCTTGTCCTTGCCCTTTCCTGACCCCGAGGTCTCAGGCTGGTCCTCGGTGGGGCTTGTGGGGTTCTGGTTGTCCTCTGTACTTGCCCCGGCTGCCTCCATTGTGCTTCGCTGTTGTTTGGCTTTTGTTGGTATGTTTTTTTCTACTTTTATGGTGCATTTTCCCGCATGACGCGTGGGAATTGCAGGCCTGTGGCTGGTTTTCGTAGATTTTTGTATCGCGATTGGCGTCATCGCTACTATTTTCGCGTTGGGGTTTCGCGTTTTTGCGGCGTCGCGTTGTTTCTAACTCGTTCATTTGACACGTTGTCCTGTGACTATCGCATGGTACGCCGTGTTGTGAATACCACGTTAACACTGAGTTGTTTTCCCGCGATGGACTGTGATGTGTAGGGTTGCGTTAAGCTACACTTGCGGTAGTTATCACACGTTCTTGAGAATATGCCCCTGAGAGTGCTCTTGCTGCCACCAGGGATATAAGCATTGTTGGCTCCTTTTACAGTATGTGCTCCCTAAATAACACCAAGCACAATATCATGACTGTCAACAGAGCAGGATACAATCAAGGCACATCTTAAGATTATACAGAGTGTAACAGTAAACACCAAGCACAACAACACAGTGGAGGGGGGTCCACCTCACAATGATCCGGAGCATAAGTGTGCTGTTGTACGTGAGGGTGTGGTGATCATGACAATGGTTGCCCCCTAGATATCAGAGTCCCGCTAAATGTGCTGTATAAATGGAGTGGCATTCTGAGCCATGTGATTGCAATTAAGTTGGAAATATTCAGAACTGTCTTTGATAGCTATTGGGACCTTTAGACCTATGAGGTAGGGTTATTTGAGTGTAATTGCATTTAAGCCAGGTTAAGCACAGACTTGCATAAGGGGATGTGTGCCAGTTGTATTCTAGCTGCTAGTGAGTGCCTGTTGAAGTATGTGCTTGGCAAAAGAAAGCATAGTCAGCTGTTTAGACAGCAGCTGGGTAAACAGGAAGTGTTTCTGCTATACTGGCCAAATTGTGCATACTGTCTACTACTTAGCAATCCGCCAGGTGAATAATGAAGTTTTGTTGCTATTTGAAAAAACTACTGGCCCAACAGTACATAATTTCTGCTATTTAGTTGGACAAGTAAATAATTAAGTTGCTTTGCTATTTGCAAGGCTGCCATCCAAATAGTCCAAAATGACTGGCATTTAGCTGGCAGTCAGGAAAATAGTGGCTTTTCTTTGTTGTTTGCTAGACCTCCGGCTACATTTTTGCTATTTAGCCGGTGGGCTAGTAAAACATGAAGTTTTTCGTGCTATTTGCCTGGCTGTTGGCCAAATTATACATAATGTCTGTTTTTTGCTAACAATCAGGTAAAGAGGGAACGTTCTTGCCTTTCTGTACAGCTGCTATACAAATAGTGCATGTTTGCAGGTAGCAATTGGTCATGGGAATAATTAAGTTTTTGCTATTTGCTTGACCCCTGGCCAAATAGTACATAATGTCTTCTATTTAGCCCCAGGCCATGTAAATATTAAAGTTTATTTGCTATCTGCATGGCTGCTGGCCAAACAGTAAATACTCTCTGCTTTTCAGCCAGTGACAGGATAAATAATGAAGATTTCTTGCTATTTGTAGGGCCTCTGGCCAAACAATGAAGAATTTCTACTATTTAGCCAGCAGCTGGGTAAATTGTGAAGTTTTCTGCTATTTGCATGGCTGGTGGCCAAACAGTGCCTCATCTCTACCATTGAGCTTGGGGCAATGTAAATAGTGACATTTATGTTCTATTGGCAAGGCCCCTGACAGAATAGTAAATAATTACTACTGTTTAGCCAGTGGCCAAGTAAATAGCAGAGAAAAGTTACTATCAACCTGGTGTCCAGCTATGTAACTGCTACCTTTAGCAAAGCAAGGAAATTGTGTCTATAAAGAGATCATCTACTGTTACCTTTAAGAGCCACATAAAAAAAACCTGCCACTAGTGGTCAGTAGTCACATAAGCTGCGATTTCAAATTAGGGGGGTGGGGGGGCTTTCCAAGTTGCAGGCTTTTGTCATATTTTAATTTGCCCTGTTGTAATAATAATAAAGCACAGTACACTTTCTAATGTCGATAGGTTTTCCCTCTTTCCGACCAGTTTATCCTTGTAAATTTCACCAGGTGTTTCCTCGCATAATATGGACAAGAAAAATTCCTGGACGTGGTTAATTGTGCCCATGTGCTACTGCTCATTCGGGCGCAAAACCGTTTATATCCAAATTAGTATCAGCCCGGATTTAAAAATGGCCAACTAAGTGTCAACCTCTCTGCTTTACTTGACACATACAATTTGGGACATCATCAGATTTTCTTCATTCCGTGAGTGACCTGACCATGGCCACAAAAAGCAACTATACATACGTATTATGGCATAATAACATTCTTTTTTGCACATGATACTCATGCACCCACTCATGTTTAAACAATTAGCAAATTAGATCCATTGAAGATGCATCTAACGATCACCGAGCATGAACAGGTTTGAGCTATTGGTTTTTGCAAAATCATCTCCATAGGATGCAGCTCTTATTATCTACTCCCCTGCATCCCCATCTTTAAGAGAATCCTTCCAATGATGGTTCTTCCTGCTGCATGGAGAGATGCAATTATCAGCATGCTGCGACCTGTGTAAATATGCACACTTTAGGCATCCGCGCCAGCTCTAATTGTAGGTTTCCCAGGGAGCAGCAGTATTTCCACGGGCTGAAAGGGTAGCAGAGGGAGGAAGGCTGTGCGGAGGAAGAGAGTTAAAAACACTGTTTTGAATGCACCGGTAAAATTATGCCGCTCTGAGCAAGCAAATTAACCCATGAAAACCTGGAGCATTTTCATAGCAAAGGCTTTTGTAATAAAGCTTTTACGACATATGAAACGACAGTTTTTTTTAGATGCTCATTTCGTACTCTACGCTACCTACAATACTACCAGATGCAGCATCGTGCTCTTGTTATTTTATCCCTCTCTAACACGTGAAGCTCACTTGTGCTACATGTGGTGCGAAAATCTATTCCACTGATTTTTGAGAAACAAATTCTCAAGATGTGCTTTTGTGTAAATTAACATTGGAGAAATATTTAGTTTACGTTTATTCAAGTACATCTTTAATATGGTCCTGATATACCTCTTCACAAGTGGAAGTGAGTAAAAATCAAATGTATGCTTAAAAAAACTGTCACTGAATATTGAGTCAATATAGTCAGTGGGAAAAGCTACTTTTCAGAAATCAAAAACAGTTTTTGGATGAGGGTCAGTCACAGATAAGGGAAAAAGTGCTGCATTCTTTTGTGCAGAATTGTCCGCAGAATTGCAGTTGCTACTGTGTAGCTACAGTTAGGTCGGAATGGCCATTAAAGAGGGGTTTTTGTTTCCCAACAACATTGTCACCACTTGACAATCGTCATAAAACTTTCTAAAAAACCTCAGCTCCGGAAAATTTCAGGGTGATCTCTCAAGCAGGGGTCAAAAGAAAGAGCAGGTTCCAAAACCGTGATTTCCCATGTTAACTCTCATAGAAAAGTTTTAAAGCAGTTAGAGAAAAGCAGCTACAGCATTTGGATTGGTGTGCATGATGCACTCTCTTCCGGAATAGGTGTGTTGAATGAAGTACCATAAAGAGGAAGCTGTTAGGGGCTGGTCACTGGGAGGCGAGTGCTTGTTGCAGAGATTGGTCCATATTAAATGGTGCCATAAAGCTTGGGGCGAGTAATTACACCACTCTTGTGAAATATACCTCTGGGTGGTCCAATTCTACAGTGGAAACTGTAGAATTGGGCCATATTTTTCAACAATTCACACAACGCACAGCAGTAACCACCCTGCTGCTCTGCGTGAAAGGAAGGAGGCAGAAATGTGCTGTATTAAATATTATATGGTGCATTCCAGCTCTCTGTCTGAGCTGGCGCACAAACTTCTCCCTAATGCTTAAACACAGGCACCATTGCACCATGGTGCAAGGGTGTATGCGTTGTAGGCAGGATTATTTTTGTGCAGGAAGGGGCACCTTTCATCACAAAAACAATCCTCAGAGACATTTTCCTCTCTCTAAGTATGCTGCAGGATGCAGCACACTTAGGAAAAGGAAACAACGAGGAGAAACAAACATATTTCTCCTCATAGCGCCTGTGGTGGGAGACGTACAATTCTGAGGCATTCCCAGATCTACCAGAGTTGGTGAATCTGGGAATGTGGCAAAATGCATGGGTGAATGTATGGGAACACCCACACTCCACCAATGGCACTCCCCATCCACAGAGGAATGCAAGACAGCGATTTGTGCTGCTTTGTGTTATTCTAGATTTATCAAGTGATACAGGGACACACAAGGTGGCCTTGCGTGGCTTGATAAATCTCATTTAGGTTTTGTGTTGTGCTTGCGTTGCCTTGTGGGGTGCAAGGGGGACACAAAACCTTGATAAGTGTGTGCCTAAGTTTGCAGTGATTCAGCATAGCTGGATTGACCCAGAGGTTGGCTGGCAGTGTTCAAATGTATTGATGGAAGGTCGCGAATATCAGGAGAGCTGTGTTTTTGATCTTTGTCAGTTATTTGATCTGTGTCAGCAAAGAAGTGGCCTTGTGCATAGTTATGTTCTGGATTATCTTGATTTAAGCTGACATTTTGCTTCCTGGTTTTATTCCCTAGGAGTGTGTGATTATGGCGAGATGAGTATAGAAGATGTGGTCAGCAGATTGGGTCATTTTCTGAAGCTACTGTAAGGATGATGTTGGGACAGAGAAGTCCTCTGCATGTTAAAAGACATCTACGCCTGACCTGGTCTATAAGAATGGGAGGTTGAGACCCCAAATATATGTCATCTGCCAAGCAGCGAGATGAGCTGTGTGAGGAGGGGAAGCTCTACAAGACTTCTGCCTGTGACCAGGACTCGGGGCCAAGGCCTGCTAGTTTCCCTGCTGGGTGAGGAGACATCACCCAGGGAAATCAAGACCACCTGCTCTTGAGTCTGGATCACCAGACCAGTGTGCCCTGTGAGGAAGAGGAGAGCACTGGAGGGAGTGAGGTCCATTGGGGAGCCCCACGGACCATACACGAGTGCAAGGTCATTTTGACAATGAGAAAGCTGATTGTTTGGAACCCCAACGTCTGAGAGTGCCTATTTGTTCTATTACAGCTATTATGTGCTTCACAGCCAGGATAGTACTGGGGAAGGGGAAAAAATTCCGGGGCATGGTCCATAAACCCCTCCCAGGGTAGGTACATACACTGTGCACCGTACTCAGTCTCTGAAAAGGGAGAGTGGACTCCCACTGAACTGGGGTGGTAATCACCTCATACCAGTTGTAACCATGGGATTTTGTCATTCAGACCTTTTTCCCATGCCCTCAAAAAGAAAAATGTGGAATAGTTTACTCCCAACACTCCTAACATCCACAAGAAGGTGTTTACACTCGAACAAAGATGGGTGTACCATTTGAGGACAATAGATTTTAGTACAATATAAATCATTTATTGGTGCTATCATACTAATATAAAAATTGTTGTGAGTTGCAGGGTGATTTTACCCTATGGTAAATCCTGATCTTCTAATAGGATTTGATGAACTGTATGTGAGAGAAAACATCTTGCTGAGCCATTTGAGAAAAAGCCTGATAAGGTAATTAAAACATACTTCAAACAGCAGCAGAGGTCAGTCGTTTCTCCAGTTTTCAACTACAGTTTCACCACAGAGGTCTGTTGTTCAACCAAAAGGGTAACGTTCTATATTCATGACAAATCTGAAGCACACCTGAATAATATGTTGCTAGAATCAGAAATTTTGAAGTGAAAGCATTTGGTATGGTGGTGACTGATATAAATGAATAAAATTAGGGGTTTAATTCTGGCAAAGAAATTATGGTTGATGTTCTAGAACACTAAAATAAGGACACAGTTTCTTTTACATCTTAGATATTTCCTCATCAATGTGAGGAGAAAAGTCTGCTATGATCAGTAAAAAATATACTTCTAAAACCAGCAGCAGTCTGTCAGTTGACTCCCCAGTGATCCACTGTAGCTTCACCAAAGAGTTTTAATGAACGATAGTGATAAAATTCTGAATTCAAGACAAGATGCAAGGCACTCCTGAACGCTATCTTGTTGGATTTGGAGCTGTTGAATTTAAAGATTTTCCTGGGGAGCAGGCTGATGTCAATGAGCATTGTTAATGCAGTCTAGCTCTTTGAAACCTTTAGGGGAAGTATTATTTTTAGTCATTTGAGGCATAATATATTTTTTTAAAAGCTAAAATAGTTAAAGATGGGATTTCTGCCTATGTCCAGCATTGCCTTTCCACATTTTCTTAAATAGGTTACCCATCTTCTCTGTTTCTTAATATCGCCCTCATATTTAAATAGTAACATTATTGTAGACATCTGTATTATTTTAATCTTCCATTTTAATGTATTTGATTACATGTTTTAGAGGTGCAGGAGGTTTTTTACACATATCTCATATTTACAATGAAGAGATTTGTGTGCTAATGGATAGTGACCCTCTGAAGGAGTTACTATTTAAAGTATTTAAAGGTTTATTTTTTTCCTCTTTATTTTCTATATTTTCTCTTGCCAGTAACTGTATCTTCATGCATGAATGTGCACTGGTTTCGAACTAATTTTTATTGTGAGTTCAATAGAATGAAATGATAAAACACAGTTGAAAATGTATACTTATGTTCTTAAAAAATGGCTTTCACCATATTTTATAAACAGCTACATTCACAGATATTCAGTTAAAATAGTTTTAACATGAATAACATTGTAAATCAGACAAAACAAAGAGGATGCTATTTTAAAACACAGAGAACTCTTTAACTATATTATACTAACACATGAAAAGGGTGTTTTTGGGGGACTCATTTGTTGTAGGAGCTTGGAGCATCAGAATAAGAAACATTTCCATTTACATTTTGGCCTTCTTAAGATGTTTTCTCCAGGACCATGGCTCCCAGTAAAGGCACATTCTGTGAAATAGGTTTTGATTCTAATTCTTTATTAGAACTCTGTGTTCTTCATTGGCAGCTGCTCTGGAGGAATGTGTAATGAACTGTTGGTCAATACTGTACTGTACTGAGGCATGCCTCAGTACTTACTAGCCGTGCATCTAGTCAGTTCATATCGACAGTCTAGTGGCCATCCTAAATGCAGCATTTTTGGTACGGAACAGCTGCCTGATTTCCAATAGTTATTACTGAGTCTCATCTCTGCCTGGAACTATTATGGCTCATGACTGTCTGGATCCGTTGATGCTCATTAATGTCCTGGGCCATTGAGGCTCATTAATGCCATTGTCCTGTGATAATCATTACTGCCTCGTACCGCTGTTCATTATTAGTGTTTGTGGGCATTGGTGTTCGTTATTACCTGGTTCATTGATGGCTGTTAATGCCTTGCACGTGTTTTGGTCTTTAAGTGCATGAATTTGTCGATATATATTGCTTTCTTTGCATGAACATGTGATCAATGTTCCATTTATGTACATATACTGTATCTCTTTGTTAATGCATTATGCAAAGTTATTGACTTTGTCCATGACTGTGTTAAGTTAGTGTGTGGCAATGAGGAGGGACATTCATCCTAATCAATTCTTTGCACTCCTTTAAGGTGTCTGCATTGTCGGTTT
This sequence comes from Calotriton arnoldi, assembly GCA_963921515.1. Taxonomy (NCBI): domain Eukaryota; kingdom Metazoa; phylum Chordata; class Amphibia; order Caudata; family Salamandridae; genus Calotriton; species Calotriton arnoldi. The sequence goes on along the minus strand of CAWUFW010002804.1, from coordinate 1,930,147 downwards.
TTCCATATTCAGTGGAAATTCTGAAAACATTTTTGTTGAATAGGAATGTCGAATAAGTGAATGGAAGGGGAGGAAATCAATAATGTTGTTTCCTGAAACTCGATAAGTCAAAAAAGAAAGCACTAATCTAGCAAGTTTGCAAGGACAAGCAAGAAACCATATCCAGTCTAAGACAACCTTAATTCCTTCACTTCAGGTGCTAAATACTGCCAACTGAACTATAAAAAGGGGTTTCCAGATATGCTATTCCTACGAACCAAATCACATTATAATTCCAGTATTAATGCATTTGCTCTTCGAGTCTGTGTCCAAGCACTATCTTTGAACAGCAAGTACCGTTCGGATGTATGCAATAAAGCAACTAAAATATTTTGCAACACTCAATATTATTTGAAAAATTCCTCTCATTGAATTTTCTTCTCTTTTGCACAAATGTTACTGATGTGCAGTGTTTATTTCATTCAGTCATTCTGGGCCATATTTACAAGTTTAGTGGCACATGGCAGTGCAGCAAGTCACCTTGCTGTGCTGTCCTGCATCACAGAGAAAGGGCAGGAAAGTGCCATATTTATCCAATACAGTGCATCCCTGTCCCTTCCCCTTGTGCTTGTGCCATTTTGGCAGCTTAGCGCCAACTCGGGCATCCTTGCACCTTGGTGCAAGGGTGCCTGTGTTGTAGGCAAGATTGGTTTTGTGCAAGAAGGGGCACCTTCCTGCACAAATACAATCCTGAGAGGCATTTTCCTCTTTCTATGTGTGGTGCAGAATGCAGCACACATAGAAAGAGGAATAAAAATGAGGAAAAATAAACATATTTCTCTTACGCCTCTCCTGGGGAGGTGTATCTTTCTGGCACATTCCCAGGTTTACAAGGTCTTGTAAATCTGGGAATGCATAAAAAACCATGGGAATTGCGTGAGAACACCCACGCAACACCCATGGAACGACTACCCAGGGCAGAGTAACACAAAACAGCAATTTGCGCTGTGTTGCAGTACTCTATATTTTTAGAGCCACTCAAAGCCACGCAAAGTGGCTTTGTGTGGCTTCAAAAATATGACTTAAGGTTTGCGTCTCTCCTGCACCACGCTGCATGGTGCAAGAGCGACACAAACCAGGTCATACATATGGCCCTCTGTTTCTATTTCTAATTTCCCTCTCCCCCTTTATTTTTCTAGTTCTCTCTATCAGTGTCTTTTTCAGATGCATACGTCAACACACTCTTGCACAAGAATATGTGTATACACACACACACACTGTACTCTGTAATGGCAAATACTTTAACAACAATGACTTGCATTCCACTTTAAAATATTTGAATGAGATGTAAGTGCAGTAAACACCCTAAAGAGAGCCCACAAAGGAATACATCTTAGAGAGAACTCATAGGATTCCATCAACCACACATCAGGGATCAAGGCAACAAGACAATTTTTGTTTAACAAGATCATTATAGATTGAACCATTTAGAAAGTCCCACTTATCTTTAAAGTACATCTACCCTTTTGGCAGAAAAACAACAATAAACAGTGATAGTCGCTGAAATGTGAAAATCAATAGCAACATCCTGAACTATAAGAACAATTTGGTAAAATACTGTTCTATTTTTTTATTTGGTTGGTATTAGTTGGGGAATTAGCTACTCTGCAGTTTAAGGAAATTGCCAGTGAGCAATATTTTTAACAATGCGCTGTTTATTCTGTCTTGGAGGAATGGAGATCTGTAGGCACACTGTGATAAGCCAGCCCTTGATAATGGCATGCAATATTTCATTAATGACCCACAAATCAATTACTTGCAGGTTTAATGACCAGTGCTGCCTTGTCCTTACACATGTACAGTAACTTAGTTGTGTCACAGTCAATCCAACATCAGTTACTAAAATTTCACTGAAAGTAAATTTTCTCTTGGTCGATTAAACATATATGTGTAGCATTTAATCCAATTCATGAAATACGTATTCTTATTTGGACTAAACTAGGCGCCCTGATAGAACGGTATTTATATATTCACCAAAAAAACAAAGGTTAATGGGACGTTATAGTTAGGTGGAAATATCGTTCAAAACATACTATTTTAATCAAACAAATCAACTGAAATTCACCAGTTATAATTATCTCAAGTAACTATAACTTGTGCCCTGAAGTAACTATAACTAGGACACCCCCGATTCACCGTGTTTTCATCAATGATGTAGTTTCAGATGTTGCAGAGATGTTATCAGTGATGTAATGGAACATGTAATGAGCGATGTAATATGTGAGATCCTAGGCATTGAGTGGTGAGGAATTGTATGTGTGTGTTCAATGTGTGAATATATACATATATATTCACCCCATTTTAATGTTTAATAAAATTGATATCATTTTTAATTTTTAATAATGCCTTATTGAAAAAAACATCAAAATGATGGCCTTGCACTCCCCTTGTTGAGCATACTGCTCCAACTTTGAGTGCTTAAAAAAATATGGTAAGCTTTCCAGCGGTCATGGATTTAATGATCCGGGAGACTTACTGTATTTTTTAATGTTGCTGTGGACTGCTGTGCATTCAATGACCCCGGAGGCTTACTGTTTTTTAAAAAAGCACCTGGGTGATTGCTGTATTTTTGACAAGCCCCACAGCACTTTTTAAAATTGTAGGTGGTGCTCCTGCCCCTTTTTAGGGCACCACAACAACCACAATTGTCACAAAAAAAAGCCCATGGAGGGCATTATAGATTGCTTCCTGGGAGAGACAGTGAAAATTGCTGTTTTTTTTTTAATTTACGTGGCTGATCCGGTCTATTTTTTCTAAAAAAGGGCAGCTTAGGAAGCCCACTTTCACTCTGCCTGTGTGTTTTTAAATATCTTTTTTTTTTAAAAATTGGTCGCACCCACAACATAGCTAAACATTGGGGGTGGAAGGCCATGACCCACATGGCCTCCTAGCTCCACTGCCTGCACCATCCTGGTGTGGCATGAGATGGCTCCAATGGTTTGCTACTGTTTGGTGGGAGCAGCTTTGGCTTCTGCTCCTGTTTGGTGGGAGACATCCTGTGTTCCCTTCCCATGCTCTTGTGGGAAGTGATTTGAGGTTCTCCCTGCATGCTCTCTTGTGGCCAAGGAACAGCATAGTGTCCCAGGAGACGGGGCCTCCGGGATACCGTATGACCGTGGCCCTGGGGGAATTGGGTGCCTGGGGCCAAATGATGGCTCAGGGAGGGGACCCCATGCCTCCTTCCCAATTAAAAAATGCTTTGGTCAAATGATACCATTGATACCATTATGTACCTCTCCCCAAGGGAGACTACTCCTGTGAGACACATAGGTATCTCTATACACAAAACAAACCCACTGATCTCTTTATTCCTTCTTTTCTGCACCTGCTATGCATTTCATGTATGCAGTTTTTTCAAATAAAAAAAACATCTTATTATACTCATGACGCCTTCCAGCCTGAGAACTCTTGATCACTAAGGGGTCCAGGGACAGCTTCATACCCCAAAAACTGTCCTTTTGAAAAACAAACACCTTGGCTCAATCATGGGAGTTACTCTTTAATTTTACAGTAAAAATATTAAAGTACAATAAAAATATGCCACAGTTTCACTTACAAGGCCCCTTCTTGGTTCCCCAGTGTTTTGTTTCCTGGTAATGGGGCCATAACAATGATCACTTCCTGGGATAAAAAAAAAGAAAAATAACTCTTCTTTTCTTTTAACATATTCCAAGAACATCCTATCGGATTGTTAATTACTTCTTGTTAGCCATATCAACAATAAAGCTCCACTGGCAAAAAACAATGCCTTTCTATGGGAGTACTACATTCCCCATGAGCACATGGAAAACTTTGGACATCTCCTTCCGGGATCCGCCCTTTCGCTGGCCATGCACGACGGTTGGATGCGCGCAACTTAAAAAGAGTTTCCTTGCTCCGGCCCCTTGTACCAGTGGTACGGAGTCGTGCAGATGTAGGTAACCCGGTGTGGTGTACCTTTTGACTAAGTAAGTGGGGCATTACGGGCTCTTGTATTTCTCCTCAGATCTCCGCAAGCTTGTGGTGGGAATGACAGATGAGCTGAGGAGATTGGGTGACTTAGACTAAAGGCCGGGTTGCATAGAAAATGGTTATTCTCCATTGCCCCCTTCGGGAACAATTAAAAACGGGTGTGGCAGTCATGTAAAAAAGCTCAGCCCAAATAGGCTTATGCCACTGTGGGAAACAATGTTCGACTGTGTAGGCATTATGTATGGATAGTCACATGGATAAAGTCCACTTTCAGGAGTGTGATTCAATAGATACGTTTACAAAGTGTTTGTGTGCTGAGTATCTGGGACGGTGCAACACAGAGGCAACCATGCATTTATGTGTTTCGGTGTCTGACCCTGTTTGTAATGTAGTGTATTAAATTTCAAATGTCCAGGGAAAATAAGCCCACGATCTTGTGCGACAACCAGGACCATGAATTGGGTGGTCTCATGTTGTACGCAAAATAGGCGGGAGAGAGGGAGCAACATGATGTGGCTACAATATGAAGAGGCACTTGATCAGGTTTCTACGTCAAGCTACTATACCAAATTGTGGAATGAAAAGCAGGATTGGTTCGGTGAATAAGATCATGGGTTCCCACTTAACAATCTCAAGCAATAGAATGTAATGTAATGCACATATTATTTACACTGAACCCTCTACCTTGCCAGAGTGAATGTAGGCCCCCACTGATTTTTCTTTGTGACCATATATGTACTGATTTGATTGATGCCATAAAATTAAGGGGCAACTACGCCCCCAGGGAGAAGGTCCCAGGTAGATTTGGACCACTATATATTTTCTTGTTCATATGATGTGCCCCACAAAGGAGGAACAGGTGTTGAGGTGTCTCTAGGCTCTGTATGAGGTACTATGCGCATAAAATGTTTTCCCTGTCTGTGATAGGACTAATGTTTGTCACCCTTAAACTAATGTGTGGCTACAAAGGATATCACCTCCTCCGTGACCAGGAATTCTGTATCCCCTAAAGTCTAGGGTAAGGAATAGGCTTCTTCATTCTGTAGATACTCTGTGTTTTTCACATTGCTAAAGTCATATGTCATTGTTAGATGTATGCGCGTGAGGGCTCCTAAGTATGCCTGGGTGGTGAACTCCACTCCGTTCGCAGAGGTTGTGAAGTTTTCCGCACTCTGCGGAGCACGCGGAGTTCCATTAAATGCAGAGCGGAGTTTTTTCATCTTTCGCGCTCGCCAACTTCAAGTTGGCGTGCGCAAGCGAGGAAAATCAACCTCCCGGCCAGATTTCTCAATGCTGATGGTTAGATTTCTCAACATAGGTGCTCTTATTGAGAAACCTTCCATTCGCGTTGAGAAAGCTGCTGCTCGGGTCGAAAATCTACTCGAGGGACAAGATTTAGGGTAATTTATATCAAATGAGGGCTGAGAAAAAGGCTGGGTCCCAAAACACATTTTCCCCAAGCAATTGTCCACAGGAAAAATAAACACAGATACAGTCAAAACGGCTAGACAGGATTACACCAAATTTGGCAAAAAGCAAGATTTTTGTGATTTGGTAATCTGTTCCATATTTTTGGAGAAATTAAGGTTTAAACTATATGCATAGTTCAAGCTGCGGACCAGACAGATCAAAGATAATGATCTGATTGGCTGCCACAACATCAAAAAGATAATGCAGCAGCCATTTTACAGCTCAGTAACTCAGTCCTATTTCCTGCAAAAAGTGTGAAAAAAACATATAGGAGGGCAGGGTAAGGATACCCGGACCCCTTAAGCCTGGAGGGACCCCCTCTGGGGCCAAAAAGCCTTTTTTTTTCAAAACAAAACTGTACCGCAGATCAGTGTGTGGTTCCCCTTCTCAAACTATATTATGGACCTGGGAACCTCATTCCCTTGACCAAAGCATTGGGTTTTTTTTCTGTGTAATTGAGCGTAACAATGGTCACTTCCTGGGATAAAAAAAAAAGAAAAACATTTCCGAGGAACATCCTATCATGTTGGTGATTACCGCTTGTTAGCCATTTCGACTGTATGGCTCCATTAGCAAATACCAATGCCTCTCTAAGATTGGACTACATCCCACATGAGCACATGGAAAACTTTGCACCTCCCCATCTGGGATCCACCATTTCACCGGACGTGCATCATTGTTGAATGCACACAGCATAAAAAGAGTTCCCTTGCTCTGACCCCTTGTACCAGTGGTCCTGAGCCGCACAGATGTATGTAACCCGGTGTGGTGTACCTTTTGACAAAGGAAATGGGGGATTACAGGCTCTTGTATTTCTTCTTAGACACCCGCTGGCTTGCGGTGGGTGTGACAACTAAGCTGAGGAGAATAGGTGACTTACACTAAAGGCCGGAGTGCGAACAAAATGGTTATTCCCCATGGCCCCCTTCAGGGACAAACGCAAAAAAGAGTGCAGCATTCACGTAAAAAAACACTGCCCAAATAGGCTTATGCCACTGTGGGAAACAATGTGTGACTGTGTAAGCGTTATGTATGGGCAGTCGTATGGATTAAGGCTGTATTCAGAAGTGTGATTCAATAGATACATTTGCAAACCAGCCCTTTATGTGTTTCGGCGTCAGATCCCATTTGTAATGTAGTGTATTGGATTCCAACTATCCAAGGAAAAAAAGTCCACGATCTTGTGCGACAACCAGGGCCATGGATTGGGTGTTCTCATGTTGTACACAAAGAATGCGGGAGAGAGAAGGCAACATAATGTGGCTAACTGTCAATACGAAGAGGCGCATGATCTGGTTTTTCCGCCAGGAAGCCGGTATCCCCAAAGTTTAGGGTAAGGAATATGCTTCTTCATTCTAAAGATACTTTGTATTTTTAACATTGCTAATGTTCTATGTCACTGTTAGATTATGGTTGTGAGGGCTACTAGGCCCCTCTAACATTTTTAATTTTTTTATGTTTACAGTAGTGTACCGTGACATTTCACTTGCATGACCACATTTTTAATTTCAATAAAAGTATATGCTGGTGTAGGAAAGTATCTCCTATTCTTAATGTGCTTTGTCTAAAAAATGTATTTTATGCTAATGTCTCCCAGATAGGAGTGTGTAAAAAACTATATCCAGCTCCAGGGTGGATTACCTGGGTTACAAGGTAGCTTACACCTTTATTAGTGTCGTATTTGAGTGACTATTAGGGCCACAAAAACTAGTTATAGGGATCTACAAGCCCTGAAGAATGCCTCAGACTGTTTAGGCTACCAGCTATGGGCAGAAACATGTTGGCAGATGGTAGACGGGTTTGAGCCAATGGCCTCAACATACCCGCTCACAATTGTTTTTAAATATACCCAGTGTCCTCTTGAATAAAGGTAATAATATTGGAACCCCGAGGTATTTTTTGCTAATCTGGATCCTGCCTTTTTTGTCCAGTAGTTTTTACCTTAAAACTCCTTCCTTCCTTTAAAGTCTTCGAGGAGGTTGAGTCCACCCTGGTGGCCTTGACCTACCAGGGTGGAGAGGGGATTTTGATGATGAAGCATGACACTATTATGTGTGTGAGGTTTCCTCTCCCATAAAGGATGACTTTCCTCAGGCACGCAGCAGAAGTCCTGTGACATTCAAACTCTGGAGTCCTGATTGTTCCTAGAATATTCGGAAACAGTACATTTTCCTTTCTTCTCTACATTTCTCTGACACTACCATACCTTATTCTATGAATTAAGTGGTTAATTATATCCAGCGTTCAATTACACTGAGGACGAAGGTGGTGCTTGTTAATAATGGCACTTTATGCACATTTTTATCAATAGGTTTGCCCTTCAGATTTGATGTAGTTTACCAAGTTTAACGTGGATTATTGTGTATTTCTATGTACATTAATTTATATAATTGATATTTCTATAATCCATCTCACTGACTCGCTGCGGTGTGTTGCTTTACTTTTATATAAATATGGCCCTATGTATCTATCAATCTATATGAAACATTCAAGAGGCAGTATTGACAGATTATCACACTTCAATGCTCCTCGGGGCTGTTCTACCCATTTCTGCCAAAGGGAAGATTGGAGCCCTCTGCAATTCCAAGGATGGCATTATATACTCAGACTTTCCAAGGTACAGCAGTCAGTGTGCCCAAAAGCTTAATCTGTCTACCTAGCCTGGCACCCAATACATGTCAGGCTTGCTATTATGGCACAACATTACCACAACTGTATCTCTCTCTACCTAGGCTAGCACACAAGGCTTGTCACGCTTTTTAGAGCTCAGCAAGCAGTGTTACTATAGGCTATATAACCCTACCTAGACAGACATGCAATAACTAAGGGGGATATGTACAAGGAAGTGGCGGAGTGGGGCGTTAGCCTCCTTGGCTTAACCCAGCGCTCCGCCACTTCTGAAACGCAAGGCTGCACCATATTTACAAGAATGTGGTGCAGCCTTGCGTTTCCCCCTGCGATGGCACTAAGTTTAACAACTTAGTGGCAACGCAGGCACCCCTGCACCATAGTGCAAGGGTGTCTGCGTGCAGGGGATGATTGTTTATGTGTAGGGAGGTGTCCCTTCCTGCACATTAACAATCCTAAAATGCCATTCTGTCACTTTCATGTGTACTGCTTCATGCAGCACACATGAAAGTGACAAAATGGCATTTCTTTAAAGGTTTGTTTATGTACAGGAAGGGACACCTTCCTGTACACAAACAAACCATGGCATTTTGCTTTTTCCATGTGTGCTGCACATTTCGCCAACTTAAGACCAGGATTTACCTGGTCTTAATTTTGGGGCTGCCTCCTATGTACGCCACCCTTGTACATAGGGACAGCTTTAAAATGAATGGGTATTGCGGTGGAACGCCCACTGCAACTCCCACTGCCCACCCCTTTCACGCTAACTATGGCGTGAAAGGGGGCCTTATGTACAAGGCAGCGTTAAGCCACGTTAAGTGGCTTAATGCTGCCTTGTACATAAGGGGCAGCCCCTATCGCCACCACAGCATAGGTAAAAATGATGTTGTGGTGGCGAAAGGGTCCTGTACATATGCCCCTATGTTTGCTAGGCCAGAACAGGCCATGTTTCCATAGGCTGTTAATCACTACTTAGGCTTGCATTCCAGACTTGTACAGTTTGCTATGGCAGAGCAGGTGTGGCAACCAAAGGATATAGCTCTGCTTAGTTTTGACTAGGAGACCTGTCAATCTCACTTGGGCATAGGGGAGGTGTAACCAAATGCTGTTAAAAGGATTTGTCCATCATATTGAGCATAGATAACCATCTGGAAACTATGTAGGGTATATGTAAGATCAGATGAAACAATGGATAGATGGTCTGTTCTATCTCTTCATCTCATATCATGTGTAATGCAAAACACAAAGCAAATAACCATAGTGGAAAATGTAATCGACCATGTCAAATGATGTGTGTGTCCAATAGTAGTCTGTGTTAGTTTCATATGCATAAATGAACCTGTCTCTACATATGAAAGTTGGTTATGGTAATTTCTATTTGTAGAGAGCTTATGTGCAACCACTTCTTCATGCTACAGTGACAAAACATATAGGAGGAAGATGGATGACAGAAAAAACTCTATGAGGCACAACCACAAAAGACTAAAACAAACCACATTTAACCTTATATATCATTGCCTAACCTCTTTGACCAAGATTAAGAAAAACTATTGGTTGAAAAGCCAAGTTTTTAAGCACTTTTATAAATTTTAGTACATGAGACTCATTCTCCAGCTAGAGTAATAGGTAATTCCAAGTTTCAGAGCAGCCACAAACGAATCTCTGTCTTCCCAAGGTAGCTGGTCTTGTTATTGGTTCATAAAGTAAGGCTCATGGGCAGAGTGCAATACTTGCCATAGATTGCGCTGCTTGAATTTACTTGGCATGAAATGTAACTCTTTAGGATAGAAAGCGCTGTTATCAAATAAAGATCATAGCTTTAAAATATTATTACACGCATACGAGTAGCCAATGTGAGGCACGTAGAATTTAGTATATGTGATCACGTTGATACTACCTTGAAGATAAACTTGCTGATGCATTCTGAATTACTTGACGCTTGAACGGAGGTTGTTCATTAAACATTTGTCTGTGAAAATGCAGAACATCAAAACATTGGATGAGCTGCAAAAACATGTGCTAGCTACTTTAAACACCTGGGCAGTCAGGAACAGGTTAGTGCCAAATAGCACTCATAAATTGCAGACTGCTTTGGCTAGAACTGGCAGAGGGCCAATCACTGTTGACCATCTTAATGGATTTCTCACAGGGGTTATTATGAGACACTAATTTTTAGAGAGTTGAGCTTGAGAGAATTTGTCAACCTCCATCAACGTATGAGGGAGAGCCAATGGAACAGGGATGGTAAGCCCCTAGGTTGCAAAGAAGATGGCTGTGGCAACCAAAAGATCAAGGGAAAGATTTATCAGAAAATTACGCAATGCAACACAAAAAGACAACTTGCTGCTCTGTGTTGTGTGACATTGAGAGAGAAGAAATGTGCCATATCTACTAAGATATGACACATTCTTGCTCTCTTCATTACCTGGAGCACTGAGTGCTGTATAAGACCAATTTTAGAAGAAAAGGAGCGTGTAAAAGTCCATCCTTGATTTGTCTTTCCAAAATTCAAAGAATAATACTGTTCATTCCTTAATTGTCATCAGTCGATTAAAACAATAATCACTTGGGAGTCTTGTGTTTCTTAATGGATCCAAAAATGTTTATTCAATCAATGCTTTTCATCAAAAGCAGTCAACACAACCCATCCAACGTGTTTCATCCCTATGGACATCATCAGGGCTCAATATCACGATTCAGTCAGAAGACTCCGTTAATTCCTCTGTTGTGTCTATGAAGGTGCAGCATAATTCTCATAAATGTTTCATAACCTGTTCTCATTGATCTTGTGCTGTCAGTCCCAACAACGTGTTCCATCTAGTTAAATGCTGGGCAGCATTTAACTAGATGGATACTGGATGAGCAGCAGTCAGGAGGTCTCCATGAACATGTTGTTGGGACACGTTTTTAAGGTGTAGTTTCTCTAGGGCCCGATCGCGGCCCCCAGGGAAACCACACATCAATAAAAAAAATTGCCCCCACAGGGGGTCGGCCAGTAAACAGTAGAGCCGACCCCATGTCAATTTCAATTTTTTTCTCTCTTTTTAACAAATTTAACCCCTGGTGGGGGGGCAGCCCATTCCCATGAGGGCCGACCTCCTCAAGACATCCCCGCTGTCTAGTGGGCGTTTCCTGGCCGTGGTTCGCAGCGCTGCTGCGATCCACCATCAGGAAACCCTCTCAGGAAGGACTTGTTTGAAAGGGGAGACTCTCCCTGAAAGCTGGGGAGGCCATTTTCGGCCTGTTTTCCCCACCTGTGGCTGTCCTCGGCTCCGGTGGGGAAAACTGTGACATCAGAGCATCTTGCAGCACGCTGACATCACATATGGGCAGGAGGGGGGCTGGGAGAGGCGCGGAAAGCCTTCTGCGTCTCCCCCAGGGGGAAAAAAAAACCTCTTAAACCTCTTAAACATGTACAAAGACGCGAGAGATCAAGGGGAACTCCCAGTTGACGTACATACAGCTACTATCGTTGTAATCCCCAAAAAAGGTAAACCCCCGACTGATTGTGGGTCATACAGGCCCATATCGCTTTTAAATGTGAAAGCGAAGGTCCTGGCCAAGGTCCTAGCAAACAGGTTGAGACCAGTGATAGCTACACTGGTCCATCCAGATCAATCTGGATTCATGCCCCACTGCAGTACGCGACTGAATCTGAGGAGACTGTATGGAGTTCTTGACTGGTCCAAACGTACACCAGGGGGGCCGCAGTCCTCCTATCGTTAGACGCGCAGATGGCGTTTGACAGTATAGAGTGGCAGTTTATATTTGCCACTCTGGACAGACTTGGCTTCGGCCCGGAGTTTTGCTCCTGGGTGAAACTGTTATATCAAAACCCACAGGCCAGAGTGCGAGTAAATGGAGAAGTGTCTCGTTCATTCTCCCTCAGTAAAGGTACACGGCAGAGGTGTCCACTCTCCCTGATGATTTTCACCCTTGCGTTGGAGCCTCTGACAACATGGATACTTAATGACGCGGGGCTACAGGGAATACCCGGGGGTGGGGACTGGGAGGACAGAATATCGCTATATGCCGACGACGTCCTCCTGTGCCTTACTATATAGGTCACATAGGTCAGTTCATAGGGTCCTCCAGGTCTTTCAGCTGTTCGGCACATACTCTGGGTACACGATCAACTGGACAAAATCTCTTATGTTCCCGCTGGCCGGTGAACTCCCACAGAGACTAGTGGATAATGCTCCCCTGCAAATTTAACCAAAATGTACGTACCTGGGCATGCAGATCTCCACAAATGAATCAGACTTTCTGGTGGACAATGTATTTTTAGAAAAGGATAATCACCTTCCCTGTGTCTCTGTCCCAACACCATATACACCATATAGACAGTCTTCTGTCTTTGAGTGATACTCCTTTCTTTGTTTGGATTACACGATCAACTGGACAAAATCTCTTATGTTCCCGCTGTATGTACGTACCTGGGCATGCAGATCTCCACAAATGAATCAGACTTTCTGGTGGACAATGTATACCCACAGATACAGAGATTGAGAGAAGACGTGGAACACTGGAGGAAACTGCTGGTGTCTTTGATGGGGAGGGCAGTCCTCTTTAAAATTATTTCACTACCTCGACTATTGTACGTAATGCAAAATACTCCTCATGTGATCCCACAGAATGTATTCAGAGATATAAATAGTGAAGTGCGTAGACTCCTCTGGGACGGTGGAAGTGCCAGGATAGCACTAGGGAAGCTACAGAGTGAAGTGTATGAGGGGGGATTGGCTGTCCCAGATATTATAAAGTACTACTGGGCTTCGCAACTGATTGTGATTAACGATTGGACCTTTGGAGACCGCAGCGACCCTGCGCTTAGGGTGGATCACTGGGCGATGGGAGCAAGGGGGTACATGGCAGCTCTATACGACGGGAGTTCAGACAAGTCTTTACCTATGCATACACGAACAGTCATCCGAGTCTGGAAAGAGGTGACAAAACACGTGGGTTGGAAGGGCAAGTTAACCAGGAGAACGCCATTGTGGGACAATGAGCACTTGACGGAACTGAAGGCCCTTACGAAGACTTTTAGGAAATGGGAAGTGCTGGGGATTGAGAAACTAGAGGATATATGGAGGGGTAAAAAACCGCTCACATTCACGGAACTACAAGGGGAATATGAATTGGGGGATTCAGAACAATATAAATACTTACAGCTCAGGCACTCACTATACCAGCATATTAGGGAGGGCAACACTCTGCTGGATTATTCCCCTTTGGAAGACAGACTAATGATGGACCCAATGGAGACCAAGGTCCCCTCCCTGACATATAAAAAATTGCTCTATAACTCTCCTAATCCAATAGATCCTCTCCGGGCATCATGGGAGACGGAAGTGGGGCTACTTGAGGACGATGATTGAGCAGAGGCGGTACAAAGCCCCAGGGAAGTCGCAATTAGAGCCAGGTTCCGTCTGGTACAGCTGTGCATATTACACAGGTCATATGCCTCTAGATCACTGATATATAAACTGACATATGGGATGTCTGAATACGGTGTTAGGGAATGTGGTGAAATTGGTACCTTTTTTCATATTTTGTGGGATTGTAAATATATACATGAATACTGGAAGGGAGTGGCGAAATTCATGTCAAAAGTCACGGGGATAACAATTTCAGTTGACTCACACTGGATGCTTCTGTGCGTCACAGGGGAAGATTAATGGCCAAAATATACACCTATTTGGCTGAAGGTAGCTGTGATGGTGGCAAAACAAAATATATCCCAAAAATGGGGGCGAGACAGGTACCAGAAGTTAGAGCCTGGAAGTCTGACATGGACTGGTGTGCAAGGGAGGAGAAAGTGGTTTACAAAGCCAGGGGCTGTCCACACAAATGGGATAAAATATGGGGAGAATGATAGAAATACCGTGGATACTAGCTTGGGTAAGGAGCTAGGACGGAGGGCTACTTCAGATTAGATTAGAGCATTCCAAGATTTCACATGGGGTGCGAAAAGTTGGGCATTATCTTGGGTGGGTTGATAATAACAATGATGTGCTAAGTACAATCTTTGCATATGATAATTCTGTGTACTATCCTGAGCCTGTTTAATACATTTTTTTTTTTTTTTAAAGTTATAGTTGGGGGCCACTGCACTTTCTACACATCCTGAGTACTTTTAAAACATGTTGATGGTGCCTCTGCCAACCTTGGGCCAACACAGGCAAAGGTAAACAGGGCATTAAGTGGCACTCCCTTGCCCCTTTGCTGCATGTCTTCCTTTTCTTGTTTTTCTTTTTTAATCCTGGGTGCCCTGCCCACTGGGTACCTCACATGCAGTGCACGGGACTCAGCACTTCTGCTGTTGCTCCCACAAAGCATGAATAATTCTGTACAACTGTTTGCCAATGGGGGTACAGCTCTCTGCTTGCTCTCTTGGGTCCTGGGGATGAGGTCCTGAGACTCTGTCTCTGCCTTCGGGAGCCTCAGGCCCCAATAAATGCTAGATTAGCCCGGGGATGGAGTCCCGGGCCACAAAGTGAGCCTGAAGAACAGGCCCCGTGCATAACCTCTCCCTGGGAAAAAACAATATTAATCTAATTATGTTCCTGTAGTCCTCTGAGCCACAAGGACAGGTTGCGCTAACTATGTAAAAGTCCTCTGTCCAAGAGATTTATATTACACAAAATTCTAAAGTGAAAAGAGAAAAAAAGGCACAGAATGGCCAGGATGAGAGTGACCAAAAAGAATTGTTATAAAATCATAACAATCATCAAAGGATTTATAAAAAATAAACCCAGGCTTTCTTTAAGACACATATCTGCTGCAGGTAAAGCTGACACACTGAAGTCCAAAACATATAACAACGCTGTTAAAAAAGCCAAGCATACCTATGGAAAGATGGCACCATTAGGTTAGTACCAAGCAAAATAAACGCACATAACAAATGTAAAGTCCGTAGTCGTTCATGTCCTTTAATCGTAGTTATTCTAGTAAAACAAGCAAAAAGCAAGTATTACAAAGAATACCATTAGTAACATGAGTTGTACCATAACAGTATTACCAGTAAACATGGTAAGTAATGCTGCACACAAATACAGCACGGGTTGTATCACACATACCTCAGTATGTGAAGCAGCCCCCAGTAATCAAAGCACAGGCTGTCTTGAGGAGGGCTATAGTCGGCCCATAATGTAAAATATCCCTGAAAATATATCAAGTGAATTATTAGAGCTAGCATCCGCGATGCTACAAAAATGTAGGCAGACCTGTATCATAGGAGAACTGGACTCACCCGTGTAGGCATTCGACCTGTCAGTTTCCGCAAGCTCGCAAGAGCATTGAAGCTCCGTCTCCTCTAAAAGAGGGCACAGTCACTTAAATTGAAAATGGCTCACACTAGGAGCCAAGATCCTGTTAGTGGAGGCGCCATATTTGAAGAGCATAAATCCTCGTTAACGTTGTGAGCAATAAATCAAGAGCACTCAAGAAACCAAGTCTATGATGTGCAGCGAGGACACATAGACCAATAAAAAGTAAATAATTCCCATGTGTTATTGTCCAAAGCGATTGTACTGTTAGCAACCAATGGCATTCAATATGAGATATCTGACTGTTTTTTTCTCTTTTGAATTTTGTGTAATATAATTCTCTTGGACAGCGGACTTTTACATAGTTGACATATCCTATCCTTGGTGCTCTGAGGACTATAGGATCCTTACTCAAATATGCGCCACAGTTAGAAATTTGTTTGTTTGTGACACCAGTCAGGTATTTTGACTCTATTGTAAGTCTCTATAGATAAGATCACTACTTAAGGGTGCTCTCTTTATGTTTCTGGCAAGTCTCTACACAGGGATTGCTTTTCAACCATGTTGGTTTCGACCCTTGCATGCGTCAGACGCGCGGGAGCCGTCCGACACAAAAGTGCTCATGTGTGCTGGATAGCTCCCGTGCAGCCGACAACATGGCACAGGAAATACCTCTGGTGCGGGCACCAGAGGGATTTTCTTTCACCCTAAACAGCCTCGGGAGCTGGAGAAGAGCTTCCCCAGCTCCCGAGGCTAATTAGTTTTTTTCACTGAAATGACCACCAGCATGCACGTCGCGCTGACGTTATTTCAGTGAAACTGAAACTAAAATGAGCCGATCAACTCATTTCAGTTTCACTTTCTATGTGCTCGTGGGGCTATCTCAGCCCCCCAGCACGTAGAACGACATGAGAGGTATCATTCTCCCCTTTCCATTGGTACCCCTTGCTAGTGGTCACCTCAGGAGGGTGATCCCCAAGCAGGGATTCACCACTAGACACCAGTGAGGGTGGAGCAGCCCCTTAGGCAAGGGCCTTTGCTCCCCCCAAAATATTTTGGGCAAATTCAGTCTTTCTGCCTCCCCTGGGGGCAGATGGGGGCGGTTGCCCCCAATCTACCCTCCCGGGGGGCAGAAGGCCCACTAGAAACCAGGGATTATTTTTTTAAATTGTATTTAGGGGTGGGGCTGCCCTAAATGGGCATGCCAATGCCCCCACCCCCATAAACAACCTCCACAGACTTTCTGTCACCCCAGGGGGCAAATGAGGGGTATTACCCCCGATCTGGCACCCAGGGGGCAGAAAGCCACTAAACACCAGGGTTTTTTTTTTATAAAAGTGGTTTGGGGGCTGCCCACAAAGGGCAAGATCATGCCCCCACACAAATATATTTGGGAACAGTCTTTCTGCCTCTCCTGGGGAACAGATGGGAGCAGTAGCCACCAAACTGCCCCCCAGGGGAGGCAGAAAGCACACTAGATACCAAGGATTATTTTTTTATGGACAGTCTTTTTGCCCCTCCAGGAGGCAGATGGGGCAATAGCCCCTGATCTGCCCCCCGAGGGGGGCAGAAAGCCCACTAGGCACCAGGGATTTTTTTTATACCTAGGGGTGGGGACTGCCCAGAATGGTCATGCTAATGCCCCACCCCCAAAAACATTTAACACAGTATTTCTGCCCCCAGGGAGGCAGATGGGGGCAATAGCCCTTTATCTGCCCCCTGGGGGGGGGAAGAAAGCTCACTAGGCACCAGGGACTTTGCTTTTTTTATATGTAGGAGTGAGGGTGCCCAGAATGGGCATGCCAATGCCCCCACCCACCAAAAATATTGCCAGTCTTTCTCCCCCCCGGGAGGCGGATGGGACAATAGTGCATTAACTGCCCCCCCCAGGGGGCAGAAAGCCCACTAGGCACCAGGGATTATGTTCTTTATTATACGTAGGAGTGGGGGCTGCCCAGAATGGGCATGCCAATGCCCCCACCCCCAAAAAAATTAACAACAGTCTTTCTTCCTTCCCCGGGAAGCAGATGGGGCAATAGTCCCTGATATGCCCCTCAAGGGGTCAAAAAGCCCACTAGGCACCAGGGATTATGTTTTTTTTTATAGGTAGGCATGGGGGCTGCTGAAAATGGGCATGATAATGCCCCAACCCCCAAAAATATCTTTCTGCCCCCCCTTGAAGGCAGATCGGGGCAGTAGTCCCTTTTCTTCCCCCCGGAGGCAGAAAGCCCACCAGGCAGCAGGGATATGTTTATGGGCAAGTCAGAGAGAAGCCCCATAGGCAAGGGTCGCTCCCATGTTTTTTAAGGCACACATCTTGGCTGTTTCAGTGATATTTATATTCACATCTGCACCCAAGCGGGGCAGAAAACCACTAGAAACCAGGAAGAGTTTGTGTGTGTGTGTGAACTGGTGTTTGGCTGATGGCCTGCGTGTACTGACCTTTGGCTGGCATTTTGCTTTCGGTGTGTGTGGACCTGCACTTGGCTAATGGTGTGTGTGGACTCGCACTTGATGATGCTGTGTGTAGATTGGCGCTTGGCTGGTGGTGTGCGTGGACTGGCTGTAGCAGGCACTGGGCATTCACTGGTGGGCCGGAGGGGAGGGGGCTGGTGTTCTGGCCATGGGGGCCGGTTTTTCAGCAGTGCTGCAATATCTGCCCCCAATAACAAAAGTGGTAGCCCAGTACCCCTCCTCCTAGGGCTAGTCGAGCAGCAATCTGCCAGGGCTGGATGCTGCTCCCATTCCGGCACTGCTTGGCTGGCGGTGTGCGGGGATGGTGCTTGACTGGTGGGGTGAGTGGGTGGCGCTTGGCTGGCGGTGTGCGTGGATAGTGCTTGGCTGACTGTGTGCATGGGTGCCATTTGGCTGGCAGTGTAAATGGATGGGGCTTGGCTGGCGGTGTGCATGGATGGCGCTTGGCTGGTGGTGTGCATGGATGGTGCTTGGCTGGTGGTGTGCGTGTACTTATTCTTGGCTGGCGGTGTAGCTTGCATGGATCCCCCAGTGTTTTCATACCCAGAATCCCCTGCAAACCTCAAATTTACTTACAAAGTCACATTTTCCTGAGTTTTTGGTCCCGGGTCAGCAGTCATTGAGGGAAACCTACCAAACCCAGACATTTCTAAAAACTAGACACCTGGGAGAGTCCAGTGAGGTATGGCTTGCGTGGATCCCCAACATTTTCTTACCCAGAATCCCCTGTAAACCTCAAATTTAGCAGAAAAAAATCACATTTTCTCAAGTTTCTGTGTAGGAAAGTGGTGGGATCACTGGGCTGACACAAATTTCCTACCACCCAGCATGTCCCCACATCTCCTGATAAAAATGGTACCTCACTTGTGTGGGTGGGCCAGTACCCGTGGCAGGGAAGGGCCCAAAACGTTTTGTGGAGACATCAAAATCACCAATTATAAAATGATCTGATTTTTTAAGGGGGCACCTACATTTTTGGTCCCGTGCTCGGCGGCCATCTAGGGAAACCTACCAAACCCACAAGATTCTGAAAACTAGACACTCGGGGGAGTCCAGGGATGTGTAGCTTGCGTGGATCCCCCGTTTTCCTACCCAAATCCCCTGCAAACCTCAAATTTAGGTGAAAAAAATCACATTTTTCGTACATTTCTGTGTGGGATCACTGTGCCGGCACAAATGTCCTACCACACAGCATTCCCCTTGGTCTCCCGATAAAAATAATACCAATGTTAGAGGACACCAAGTTTGGCTATGGCTAATGCTGCCATCAAGAGTCTTTGTTCATGATTTGTGAGATCAGTCATGTGTGTTGTGCAGCATGGTTAGGGTTCTTGGCAGCGGGAGGGACAGCTCTAGTACAAGTCCAAGACTGTTGCCTATTTGGGACCGGAGACAAGAGATAGCAAGGCAGTCGCACAAGATATGGGTCGTATTGCAGTCTTACTCGGCATATCTCCAACATTGTGAGTGGTGGAAGAGACCCAAATCTGCAAGTTTCTGAGGGATTCAATAACATTTCTGGATCGTTATAAAAAGACAGAATTTTATTCTGGCCTCATGCGTCACCTTGTCTGAATCCTCAACCACCTCTCTACAGTCCTCATCTGTGTACTGCACCTGAAGTGAATTCTCCCAGGAAAGTGTGGTGAAGGGTCATTAGAGGTGAGAGTGTAGAGATTGAACCAGAATATTATAGAATCTTTACATGACCCTTCTCTAGAGTCCCCATAGATTCAAATTTTATTGGATAGGAGAAATTAAAATACTCCATATTCCAGTCCCCAAGGTGCTATGGAGGCAATGCTGTAACTGTATATACCACCATAGTTGTGAATGGGGTAAGAGGAAATGTTCACATAAGGTGGCAAAGAATTTCAGCTCCCCATCTCAGATAATGTTGTCCAGAGCCAAATTCTGAGCTGTTTCCCATTCCTTCCACATTAGTGGTTGACCACCCACCTGAATGGTGGTGTTATTTCAAAGTGGTGCCTTAAGCCTTAAGGTGTAGTCGAGCGGGACAGTGCAAGAGCTTATGGGAGTGGTTCCAGACCCTCACCATGATTTGCGCCATGGGGCTGGACCTCAATGTAGAGGGTAAAAAATATACAGACAGGGGACGCTATGGGTCATATCACAATCCAATCGAACTCAGAAAGGGGGGTCAACCACCTCCAGTCCCATGTAAAACAACTGGGCCACATGTAGAACATGATAGTAGTTCTATGCAAGGTGCCCCCAGTCAGCCACTCTTCCTTTTTGCTATCAGCTTCGAAAAGGACAGCAGTGCTCTCATGTCACCCCAAATGAAGGATTTTATGCCCCTGTTAATGTTAGTAATATATAGGGGACCGAACAAGGAGAGGCAAAATTCCCAGGACGTAGGTGAAGGGGGGTGGGACCACCTTGTTGACAGCTTGTGTTCTTCCCAGAAGTGAGAGGTTAATATGGCACCATTTCAGATAGTCAGCATTTGTTTTTAGCAATGAGGCATCTAGATTATCTGAGACCATTCCCTCGCGGCCCCTATTGATAAGGATGCCTAGATACTAGAGCTTTCATTGTTTCCACAGAAACGGGTATCCAATAATAGATACCTTCACTGTGATGCATTACATGGGTAGCACTTCACTCTTGTCCCAATTGATTTAATATCCTGAGATCCTAGAGAAGGCTTATATAAGGGGCATCAGGGATGGGAGTGACCTGTTCAGGTCTATGAGTGTAAGTAATTTGTCTTCTGCATACAGCAGTTTCTTTACCACACCTACTGTGGTAGGTATACACCACTATCTATGGAGACTGGCGGAACGCTGCTGCCAGAGGTTCCATAGCAACAAGGAACAACAGAGGTAAGAGGGTCAGTCCTGCCTAGTAAAGTACCACTGCACATCGGGAAAGTATCCATCAGGAACCTCTGCAGTTTATTTAAGCAGTAGGTGCAGTGTAGAGCCTGCAGATGTTCGTAATTAAGTTTTACCCCACGCCCTATCAGCAGAGGACTCAGAAGAAATATCCCCATTCTGTGAGGTTGAGCACCTTTTCGGTGTCTAGGAATAGGCTAATAATGGCCTCCAGAGAGCCTTTAGAGAGCCACAGGCAATGGAACAGGGAGAGATGGTGGTTTTGGGAAGATCTTTTTCGAACGAATGCCACTTGAGTATTGTGTTCCAGACTTTGGATAACCTGCTTGAGGCATATAGCCAGAATGCTCGCCAGGATCTTAATGTATGTGCTCAGGAGGGAGATTGGACAGGGGGTCCTTGTCTGATTTTGATAAGACTGTAATCACAGCTTTGTTTGCCTCCGAGTGCTTTTTAGACTATGGTTTTGATATCACCCTCCAGGAAAATCTGCACTGCCCTTGCTGTTTGTTGGCCATGGGCTAAAATCAGTACCACCCTTCTTAGCGGACCAGGGCATCCTGTAGGAGATGATGAGAATGACAGGAGGGATGTTTAGATGGGGGTGCATGTTAGCACCTGGGACACTGCAAACAGTTTTCAGTAAGGGTGGGCTGTGCTTAGCAGGAGGGTCCCAGTAGTAAGAACTAGGCAAGAGGGGACACAGCAAGAGTGCTAAGTAAAGAAGATGAAGTTAGGGTGAATCATCCCCAGCTGCAAAAGGCGACTATAGAATGGCACCAACCCTCGGAGGTCCCAAATGTAGCCGCAGCTATTTTAGGATGGCAAATGGGGGGCACGGAGGGCAGCAGGCAAACATCGAAGCAGTCAAGCACTGGCTGTGGTGATACTGAAGCAGGCCTGAAGGCTGGAGACTCAAGTGAACCATGTTCCGGAGTAATTTCATGGGGGCATGATGCAGCTATCCTGAGAATTTATTTCTGGCACGCCATAGAGTCTGATATTATTTTTGTGGGACTGGTCTAACAGGTTGATTGACTTCTGCGTGATGTGCCATAATCTGGGTGTATGGCCTCCAACACTTTCTTTTCATTCATGGTAAAACGTTGATCCAGGGCAGTCACTTTAGCGAGGACCAGGCTTATGTCTGCTTTTATGTTTTTCACATCCTGTGTGAGATCAGCGATTTTCGTGTCCATGGTAATAAGGCAGGTTCCAATGGAGGTAATTTTCCTAAGGCTGGCATCCAGTGGTACATCTAGTGGAGCCTGAGAGGCCTGCATTTCCTTTCCACTGCCAATCACCTCTGTGAAAATAAGCTATAAAAAGGACTTGCTGGATGCCATCAAGAGGTGAAGGCTAAACGGATAGTGAGAATATGGATGTGGAAAGAGGCAGCGGGGAGGCCGTGGATAGTAGGGGAGTGGCTGATGAAGGATGAAGTCACCACCACGGTCAAGGGTCAAAAGCAATGTGTAGCAGAAAAGGGAGGCTGTGCAATCCAGATCTGCCTATGGCAGGAGGGCTCAGTGGCATGGGCGTTGGGAGGGGAGGAGGATCACCCAAGGTGCAGATGCACTGACCCAGCCCAGGAAGAATGGCCAGAAGAGGGCACAGCTTATTGAATCTCAAGGCTATTATTGAGCTTATTGAATCTCAAGGCTTATTGAATCTCAAGGCTATGCAGGCCTCGATGTTGAGAGAAAAAGTGGGAGGCACTATCCCAAGCCTTCAACTAATGTGACTGACTTAAATGTATTTTTTAAAAAGAAGGTAACCAAATTTCCTTTTGGAAAAGGGGCTGTTTTTAAACTTTCCTTTTTAAAATACTTTTTGGAGAGTTGGCAGAGGTCTCCTGGATCACTGCCTACTCACCTCTAAACTTTTAAGGGGAGGTGTTTCCTTTGTGAATGAGTTACCACCTCTTTTGAGGAATCAGTAACTTTTCAATTGTTTGTGACTAGAATTACACTTGCAAACCATTGACACGTGGTACAGCTATTAGGATTTACTACTGTTCCAAACAGTGATTTGTAAACCATTTTTAAAGTCATCTATTGAATGGCAAGTACTATTACGATTCAGAAATGGGTTTAGTATGTAGTTATGAAGTTTGCAGCAGTTGCAAACTCACTAATTGAGTGAATCACAGGGTGTGCAACATCTAAAAGGTTTCACACATCTGTCCTATAATTCTGTGGCTTGCTTTCTGTTGGCAGCTTGAAAAATAAGAAGAAACATTTACAGGGCAGGAGAGGAAAGAGAGATGTGTGTAAATGGCAAAGACAAGGGCTGCAGAGACAGCTTTCTACTTCACAATGTAAAACCATTATTTTGATTGCAATTTAAATGAATCACTTATTTAAGACATTGCTTGTGTTTTTTGTGACACTGGAGTGCTTTGTACTGCAATGTAATATAGTGTAAGGTGGATTTGTAGAGTGCTGCTAGTCACCTTTGTAGGTATCCAGGCTTTATTCTTACTAAATTATACAATATATTTTAGATAATTTGAGAATAATAATTGTTTAAATTGAGATGATATGATAACACAATAAATTGCTTGAGCAATGCAAATACACAAATAAAAGTGGCTTTTGTCGAATTAAATGTTTGATGGAAAACCTCTTATAGGATGGAACCATTATAAAAAGTGTGCCTCTCCTGTCGCTCAGCTACAGACTTGGGAGAGCTTTAATTTTTCAAAAGGGGACTCTGAATTTAGCATAGTTTGTGGTATTTTGTGACAGCAGCTTGTGGGGCCTCTTTAAGAGATAAGCGGTAAGGAAAAATACTCACATTTGTTGAGGTAGTTGTTGTCATGACCCTGAGTTCCTGTTCATCTTCCTGCTTCATATGTACATTGGGCCACGGTTCAAGGAACCATATTGCTGTCCCTCATGACCCATTTCCCTTGCACCCTAAGATGTTCCTATGGTCTCATGTGTATCCTCCGGGGCCTGCTGGCCAGGTGGTGCTCTTTAGCTGTAATCAATAATAAGATCTTACTATTAAATCCCCCAGGGCCAGCTCCTACTCTTCGCAATATCTCACAGGGTATTTTTTGATTGCTGACTATGGGCCTGATTTAGATCTTGAGAGTATTACCATTGACCCGACGTGCCAGAGGCTCCCAGTACTCCATCAAGCTGATGATGGTCCGCCTGCCATATTTAGATGCATGCTGGCTGATTCTCCGTCTGCGTCAA
Organism: Calotriton arnoldi; assembly: GCA_963921515.1. Lineage (NCBI taxonomy): Eukaryota > Metazoa > Chordata > Amphibia > Caudata > Salamandridae > Calotriton > Calotriton arnoldi. The sequence goes on along the minus strand of CAWUFW010002804.1, from coordinate 1,906,246 downwards.
AAGAGTGTTTACCACTGCGTACGGAGCTCACCACTGACGATGCAGTGGACTCCTAAACTGGTGAATAGTACTCTGTCAACGCCAGGGCAGCGGTATTGCGCAGAGCCGATTTAGATTTCACATTTGTGCTGGCGGTGTTCTAGAGGCGGAGTGCCGAAGGAGTGATTCCGTTGTGGGTGCGATTAACATTGGACTACTCCTATAGCTGTAGGCTGGATGCTACCATCACACACCGGATATGTATTGGGTAATTGTTTGCACCTGCATGCCACATTATAAAACACACTCCATATCAGACCACCATCCTTTGCCATTCCACAGTAGCACAATATTTTTCCACGGAATTTCTCTGTCAAGTCAGTTTTCTTTTTGCTTTTCCTGTTACTTGTTTATTCTCTCTCTTTTGTAAATTATTTTTGGTGGGTAATTACAAACAGTTAAGTTTATCATTTCATAATACCAGGGCACAAAAATCCACGTTTTACTGAGGGAGAATTGTCAGTCATGGTGGATGAAATCATAGGACAAGAGCCATAATTCTTTGGAGTCCAAATCCAAAATACATCCCTATCTCATAAAAGGCAAATGTGGGCCAGAATAGTTGAGAGTGAATGCTGTAGCAAACAATCTGGCACGCAGGAGGAAATTAGGAAGAGGTCGAATGACTTGTGGGGAAAAGTGCATTTGCTGGCCTCCAAACGCCACCTGGAGGCCCAGAAGACTGGTGGTGGTTCTCCCTGACCCCTCTTACAACTATATCCCAGGGAGGAGAAGGCTTGACAGGAATCCCTGGTGGGGTGGAGACTGGTAAGTTACACTTTTGAATGTGTCACTCAACTCAAATGTCCTTATTACTTTTCATTTAGCTGTTTCTAATGTGTCTTGCACCTTTTGCAAACATAGAAACCTGCATATATTTGTTTCAATCTCTTTTTTGTTATGGTTGTACTATCTTTTATTTAAGTTAACATGTATCAGCCTCCATCACACTTCCCATGATGTAATGGTCATTGTAAATGTTTTTACACGAAATAGCATATTTTATATACGTGTCATATAGTAAATGTCTGCCATTTGAAACTGCATTTATTCACTAAGTATGTTTAACTTTCAATGTTGCAAGTGTTGTTAATATATAATTGAAATCACTACAACTGCCATGATCCATTGTTTTGGTTTTGTGAAATAAGATTGCTATGTTATCTTGCTCATTCTCTTTTTTCTACATTTCTACAAATATTAAGGTGTAATGTATTTATAAATCAATAGTCCATGCTAAGTTTAGAAATGTTGTAAGGTTTAAATTTCTATGTTGTCCTAGCCTTGTTATGCTATAGAATTGATGTCATGTGTCTCACAAAGCAAAGTTTGTTGACTTCAAAATTGTAAGGTATGTACATTTGTATGCTGAATATATGTGGTGTTGTTTTAAAATGTACCATGCAATATTTATATAATGACTAATGCTATATCATTCTAGGTTGTGTAATAGTCAGTTTCTTGGCATACTAGGCCTTGGAATGGTTAATTCCACATTTCTCCTCTCTTTACTGTGTTCTCTGGAATGTTTGGCATATTTAATGCAGACTTTCTTATTAATTTATTTTTTTATCATTTCAGAACATCTTTTTACCTGCTTTTCTGATTTGCTTCTGTGTGCCCTTTAAACTGTTTCTGTTATTGATTATAATACCACTGAAATGTACTATAGTTATGTAAAATATCTTTTTCCTTTTAGGTTGCTACATTTTTTAGCTTCAAACACATTTGATGTATAATCCAGACTTTTAATACTTTTTTTTTCAATCATAATAGGTCCATCACCAAGAGTACATGGGCAAACACCTGCCACTGAGGAGACGTCCACTCCACACCAGGAACAAGCCTTCAGTGAGGACTCCATTCCTGCAAGTCTTGATGATAAGAAGCTGGCTGGCCCATCTGCTGTCAGACAGCTCCAGTTAATCTAACTCGGCCCACACATACAACTCCTACCCCAGCTGTTACCACATCTCAGACCATGGATACCTCCACATCCTGTGTCCAAAGCAACAACACCCCAATCTTGTGCCCCCCATTCCTGGCTGCTGGTCAGATGACACCACCACCACCTCAAATACAGCCTGGAGCCAGTGGGATGGGGCACACTTGGGCAAGGTCATAGCGTAGTGGGGGTAGGGCTCATGGGAGGGATTTAGTGGGCCAGAAAAATGAGGCCACGGGGTTAACTGCCACCCAGGCCACCATCAACCAAGTCTTGGGATCCCTCCATCAGTCCCAAGACATAATGGGTCAGGTCCTTACAGAGCTCTAGGAGATGAAGCAGTTGCAGAGGGAGCACAATGTACATATGAAGAATCTCAACTCCAATATGGGCTCCCTGACTGGAGTGCTGCAGGACATTTATGCACATATGTGCAGAGGTTTCCCACCAACATCAACCCCTTTCCTTGACCCTACAACATCTAGCCCAAGTACATCTGTGGTAGCCACTGAAAGGGAGGCCCTGCCACCAGAAGAAACACCGGCACCCACCCCAGTCCCACCAAATTTGGATTCCATCCGCCTGCAGGAGGGGATGTCCATCCAGACTACCAGCAGGAGAGCATGGCAAGACCTCTACCACCACCAGCAAGAGATGTCAAACCTAATTTTCACCAGTGTGGGACTACCATTCACTCTGTAGACTGTAATCTGGACACATTTACCTTGCTGAGGCCAGTTGTATTTTGGATATTTGACTTCAAACAATGTTGGCTCTTCAATAATGGCTTCGTTCACCATGACTGACTTTTAATTCTTTGGTTTGCTTTATCATTCTTATCCTATTTTAGATCCTTAGGTTTTGATTAATAAAATCAAAACTCACAAATTCAAAGACTAGTGTTGTATATCTCAACTCAATTAATTCATGTGTTTCCTTCCATCATACATTTACAATGTCAAAAAGCAAATGATTGTGTAGTCATAATATGAATTGCAAGTAGGTAATATTTCTCTCAGGTTGAACCATGACAACAAAATACAAATACCAATAACTCATTAACTAATAATTTGATACATTTGGCAAAGATGTGTCTGTCAAGATTTTCACAAACAGAACAATCCATACATAACACAAATACTCAGTGCCATTTTCACATTGCCAATTCCAAACCTTGACACCATGGAAGATGGGGATATAACAAAAACAAGTTGATTGAATAGGCAAATTATCATTGACTGATGTAATCAGCTGGGGCTGGATCAGTGAGCTCACATTAGGAATCCCACATAAATAACACCAATAGACAAAATCATGGCAGTACTGCATTTTGTAGACACTGGATCATTCCAATGCACTGTGGCAGTATTTGGTGGAATGTCACAACCAGGTTTAAGTGGTGTGCTACAAGGGGTTTGTTCTACAATGATGAGACACATCAACAGCTTCATAAAATTTACACTAAATGAATATTCAGCCAATGTGAAGGAAGATTAGTATGGTTTGGCTCTACTCTTCGGCTGGAGCAATTGATGGCACACATATTGCCTTAGTGCTAACACACAACAGAGAATGAGTCCAATGCAATCTTCAACACTTCCATTCAATCACTGTGCAAGTTGTTTTGGTACAAGATACGTACACCCTAAGGATGCGTATGTGTTTTTCCAGGACCAACCTATGGCCCCTTTGTAACATAAAACAGGACAATTTAACCGCAAATACCACACATCTGAAATGTCCAAATGAAGATGACATGGTGAAGATACCTAAAACATATTAAAACAAAAAGATGACTAATGTAATGAAACATAATAAAATATACACATTGCAAAGCCATCTTTCTGAGGACACATTTTCAATAAACAATCAGAGATAAACAATGAAAATGATCACAGTAGCCAATGTGTCAATATTTAGATCAACAAAGACACGTGGCCTAGATTTCCCTGAACTTGGCCTTCCCAAAAAATGTCCAGCACATATTTTTACCTCATTGCATCAATAGTTGGTTTAACAGTTAAAGTGATGCTATATAAACATTGACACCGAAACACACACTCTGCTGTTTCAGGGCACCCCTGATAAGAAAGCCCATTATGGACGTAGAGGATATTGAATTATTCTTTTTTATTCACAACCAGGTTCTGTACATGTTACAAGCCAACAAGAAGCAGCCGACACATGTTTTGTCCCCCAGACTTTTTCAAGGCTGCAAAACCATAAGGCCCGATTAAAAATCATTTAGATTGTTCAATCCTACAGCACATATCCAGTCCATGTGTCCATGTGCCACCATGAAGAACGGGCCCCACAGGAGGAAGCCAGTGTGCAAGAAAGCACTAAACAGCCCTGTGTCTTCTCTATCGACATCACATCCTGGGCCAAATAGTCCAATCTTCAAATGACGCCATGTGCGTCACCCTTAGGGAAAAAAAGAAAATTACCTGTGCAAACTCATGCATCGTGAAAAGCAAAACGTTCATTAAATAGTTCCAAACAGAAATTTCCTGCAATTACCTATATGAATATCCAATAGATTGTATGTACCACAAAAGTCGTCACAATGATAAATTCTATTGTCAATGTGTAGGCGCTTAGTATAGTGTAATATCCAGACAGAGCCTGCTAACATGAAGACTAAGTAAATATCTTTTTGATCAGGAACACACCTGTAAAAGCCACACTCACTAATACATTTCAAACTACAATAATAAGGGTCCACTCACCCCAAATCAGTCAGTAACCAAACATGGGCATCACACGAGGCAACAGTCCGTCCATAATTCGAAGTAGAGTACCGCCGGATCAGGCAACTCGTAGTTAATCCTGCAGGACCATGATAAGCCTGCTACAAATTCCATAAAGCAACAGATATTAGAACCAGATAAGTAGCATCTATGTTTGAAATCGAGAGTTAACAAACTTGCTGTAAAGACTGCCGCTCTCTTACCTGACAAGCGTCAACGGTCTAAGAACGTCGAGGTCCAAATGCAGTAATGGCATTAGAGCATGCATGTTAATCATAGTGCTGGACATCAAGAAAGGACGACATCCGTCAAGGATATGGCACCGCCATATTGGAAGAGTGAAAACGCTCATTCCAGGTGTATGCACGATCTATTCTTTCAAGTTCTTTAGCAAGCAGTCTGACAAAAAAACAAAGTGAAATGTGTCAAAACTTTGCAAGACTGCAATTTGAAATCACACCGTCCCTAATTCTAAATGACTGATTGTATAAACTGGGTAGTAAAAGTTTAAGACAGGACAGTAGAGGCTCCTAAAAGAAGGACAATGCATGTAGACTTGATGGCTCATGTTTGGACCGCTGCGACAAAAAGGTAAACGTCATGCGGAAAGTCTTAAAGTGCAACTCCAAGTTCCGAATTAACATGGGACCTGAAGGTTAATCATATGTTATGGGCCCCTAAACCAGTAAACTCCTAGTCCACAGTTAGGGATAACAAAAATAAACCATAGAGTCCCATAAAGAGCACTCCAAAATTCAGTGTCAGAAAATGCCATTCGTCATGAATGCAAATCGTAGTCCGTAACTGATCAGATACCAGAGTACCTATTAATGTGATGTAAAAGTACACCACCACTTGTGCGTATCAGTCCGTGATTGTGTTTTTCAAGGTGGTACTGTGGGTTAATGGACATTTTAAGCTAGTGGGAATGAATTGTGAAGAAATCACAACCCATCACATTCATAGCGACTCTGGATCATTTATGGACCACAACTTGTACCATACATATTTCATGTACTCAAACAGGCCACTAGTCTTTGTTGTGTCAGGTGTGTTGCTCCTTCACTATTGTAGATGATGTAATGGTAGACCAAAGACATGTGACATAGCATACTATGCATTTATGATACAGTAGATGTTCCAAACATCACATTGGAAAGCTGGGATTTTACACAAGCAAGGGTGAGCAAGTGAGCTAAAATCACTAGTCACATCAGAATTACTGGCTACATTTTGGAATCTTCATATATTCTAATTGTGTTCTGCATCAGATATACTGTTTCATACATGTTAAAAGTGACAGATTTGCATGCTGTCTTACTCCTTCACAGATGTGTATTTGAGCCAGTGTGTTTTTGCACAAACTGGGCCCGATTCACAGAACTAACTTAAAGCAAAATTCTAAACTTACTAACATTTTGGTATTCACAGAAGGCACTTACTCATTTTGGTATTCACAGAAGGCACTTACTTACTCATTTTGAGTAACTTACTCATTTTGTGTAACTTACTCATTTTGTGTAACTTACTCATTTTGGTATTCACAGAAGGCACTTACTCATAAATGAGTAAGTGCCTTCTGTGAATACCAAAATGAGTAACTTACTCATTTTGTGAACTTACTCATTTTGTGTAACTTACTCATTTTGGTATTCACAGAAGGCACTTACTCATCAATGAGTAAGTGCCTTCTGTGAATACCAAAATGAGTAAGTTACATAAAATGAGTAAGTTACACAAAATGAGTAAGTTTCTCAAAATGAGTAAGTTACTCAAAATGAGTAAGTAAGTGCCTTCTGTGAATACCAAAATGAGTAAGTTACACAAAATGAGTAAGTTACTCAAAATGAGTAAGTAAGTGCCTTCTGTGAATGCCAAAATGAGTAAGTGCCTTCTGTGAATACCAAAATGGTAGTAAGTTTAGGATTTTGTCTTAAGTTAGTTCTGTGAATCGGGCCCACTCTTAGGATAGGCGTACAATTTTTAAAGAAAAAACAGAGAGGAATGTGTACACAAGTGTGACAGAGTAACACATACCCCAAACCATTTTTCAATGTCCTTTGGTATGTCCAGATGAGAAATAAATGATGGAGAAAAATGGGACACTTGAAAGGATTTTGGTATATTGCATGTTCCATCACATATATGTTGGAGTATCCCATTTTCAAGACTCAAAATCAGGCCCAACTAGTGACTCATGTGGAAACTGGTGAAGTACATCAATGTGTGATCTGTGATTGATTCTTTGATGTGGGCCAGGCCTAGGCAGAGCTTGCATGGAGGTACCGAAAAACTCCGCCAAGTTCCACGAAGTTCTATGAGAAGGAGGAGTATTGCTCAGCCACCGCTAATGAAGCTACCTTGGATGCTGAGTATAGTTGGGGGCCAAGAACACCTCCTGTTACCGATAGTAAGTCCCACAGAATAGGATTGCTGAGACCTCCTTGGAGGCCTGCCCCCTTTCTCAACTACTCTGCAAACATGCCTCCTGGCGCACTACTGGTTGGGGGATGAACTCCGCTCAGCTGCTGAGGGTCATTTGGGGCCAAGGACCCCTTATTGTTGTCACCAGTAAGTCCCTGACAGAGGGATTGCTGTGACCTCATAGGAGGACCCAATCCACAGTCTCAACCACTCTGCAAACGCGCCGCTTGGTGCACTGCTGGTTGATGGATGAACTTTGTAGAGAAGAACGATCTCTCACAAGTCAGGGTAAAACAAGTAGATTTAATGTCTAAGAAGGAAGAAAGCTTTACAACCACCAGCTGGTTCCGCAAAAGTACAATCCAACCATCCCCTCCAGAGTCCTCCCGTCACCCACAATCCTAGCACCAGCCTCCCACCAACATTCTACTACTAAGAACAATACACACCTTCCGCTTTAAAGCAAAACAAGTAATAATCCTAATACAAAACTATTTACGAACACTGTTTCAAGAAAAATGCAGAAATAAATAGACAGAAGAAAATGTAGAATACCCTGGAAAAGAAAAATATTACATATATATATATACCATAAGTACACATTAGCACTGAACAAAATCTTTCCATTTCATTGGAATGTTCTTTACTCGAGCACTTCTCCGCACTGACACATTTTTCCCATCTTTGATAGCCAAGTCATCCAAAAACTTCCCATTCTTTGTCACACCAGTACTGGGAGTCATACCATGTATGCTTGAATTTGTACAACCTATGTCTTCAAGTTCACCATCACTTGGTATCTCTGAGCCATTACTCATACCACTGGGGCCCACAACTTCCTTACCTGCATCACCATACTCACTCATCCTACATTCTTTACTTAGTACTACCCTGTCACCATCCAAATTGTCAGAATCACCATACACACCAACATATGAATCACCATCCATCACATCCATCAATCCACCTCCTTTTGCCAAAACACCTTTGCTCACCAAAATCCTCCTGAAATTCCATATTTCGCCCCCCTCTACTCTCACTGCTTTACTGAAAATTTCAAGCACCTTCACCGGATCCAACCATTTTGCCAACTTCCTATTGAACACACCACCCAGTTTCACCCGCACCACATCACCAACCTTCCATTTGGACCCTACAGATTAAACCTTGGAACTTCCTCCCCCCATTTTCATCCGATAACTCTACACACACTCCCTGACTTTAGGAAAATCAATCTCTGTATCATGTGCATTTCTCACTTTCAACCACCACAGCATCAATTTAGACCCTGGCTTTCTTCCCCATAACATCTCAAACGGGGACAACCCTATAACCAAATTGGGTGATGATCTGTATGTTAATAAAGAAGCACTTAAAGCTTTCCTCTGTGGTAAACCACTCTGTATGGCCTACTGAATTGACTCCTTACCTACCCTAATAAAGTGTTCTACTTGACAAATTGTGGACTATTGTCAGATTTCAGTTCCCCAGGTATCCCTTCATGACAAAAAATGTCATCCAAAAATTCAACAACCTTCGTGGAAGTAATATTTTCCAACATTTTCAACTTCAGCCATTTGGTGAAGTAGTCCACTGCCACAATGGCATACACATTCTTACCAGGTAACATTCCAAACAGCCTAAATATATCAGTTCCTAACCTCCGCCAAGGCCCTTGAGCATATTAATTTGGACTTAAATCTACAGCAAATGGTTTGGCTCGCTCTTTGCACATGGACTGCAATACCGGACCCAAGTATCAATCATACCATCCGCATCAGGCCACCTATAAAATTAATGTATTCTTCGTGGTAGACATACCCATATGGCCTTCGTGAACCAAACTGAAAGTGGATTCTCTTAATTTTTGTGGCGGAATGATTTTGTCACCTCTAATGATTATGTCCTCAGAAAGCATTAATTTCTCCTTGAGTTTGAAATATGATGCCACCTCACCACTCAATTTGCTCTCCTCAGGCCAATCTTTACACACTCAGGTTTGCCATCTCTCTTCAGATATGGTTTTTGTTGCATTCTCATTTACACATTAACTGTTAACATCCTACAGAGTGTATGCCACGTCACATTCCACATCTTCCTTTAATTTAGCTCCATCCATGGCAGTATCTATGACATACAATCCACGTGCAGATTAGCCCGCACAGGGACATATTCCTTCACACACTGATATTCTTGAAACTTGGCAGCTAACCTCGCTAGTCGAGCTGTTAACATCCTTCCACCCCCTGCAGCCAATATATTGACCAACAGTTTGTGGTCAGTTCTCAATACAAAGTTGTCCCCCCATAAAAACTGGCAAAAATGTTGTACTGCCCAAGCACATGCCAACATTTCTTTCTCTATGGTAGAATAATTGCACTCAGAATTACGCAACATCCTGGAGGCAAATGATACTACCCATTCACCCAGTCTGTCTTTCTGCATACGTATTGCCTTCAGCTCTATTCTACTAGCATCCACAGAAACTATGCATTCTCTACCAACCATGTATGATTTTAAAAAAGGTACACCAACAATTTCATTTTTAATAGTTCAAGAGCCTTCTGTTGGCATTCGGCCTACATAAATTTAGCATTTTTCTTTAGCAATTGCTGAAAAGTATGCTCTTTAGTAGCATAGTTCTGTACAAATTTCCCATAATTTTCTGTTAACCCTAAAAAGGACAATAGTTGGTGCTTGGAGGTGGGCGCAGGAGCATTCAAAATGCTTTCCACATGGTTGTGTTTAGGTCTAAAACCCTCCTTTGAGATTTCATGCCACAAATACTCCACTTTATCTTGCCTAAATTTGCACTTTGAGAATTTCAAAGTGAGACCTTTGGCTTTCCATCTTTTCAACACATCCAATAAAATCTTATCATGCTAATTGTGTGTTTTCCCAAAAATCAAAATATCATCTTGGAAGGCAATGCCCCCCCCCCATACCTTCCAAAACATTTTTGATAAGACGCTGGAACATGGAGGCTGCACTTGCCAATCCCAAAGGCATGCACAAATATTGAAACATACCCTCCAGTGTGACAAATGCTGTCAACTGTTTGGAATTTTGATGTCATTCCACCTGGTGGTAAGCACTTATAAATCTACTGTGGAAAAGACTAAGGCACCCAACATCATTGATATCTGCTCATGTATATTTGGAAGCAGGTGTTTGCCAACCAAAATCTCCTATTTCAAACTGCTTAAATCCATGCACAAACGGAGATCCCCGGACCCCTTAAGAGACAACACAATGGGAAATACCCAAAGATAAGATTCTATGGGTTCGATGATTCTCTTTTAAAACCAATCACTCCACATCACCTTCAGTTTGTCACGGTAGGTTGACAGCACATTCCAAACCTTGTGCCCCACCAGTTTGGCCTCCAGATTAAATATGATTTTATGTTTTAAATCTACATATTTCCCCAAACTTCCTTGAAAAAGACCTGGGAATGCCCATCTCTGTCAGCTGAGATTACATACATCGGCGGACATGCATTGGGATCAAATCTTATACCCACCTCTTGTTGATGGGCCCAGACAAGTATAGTCTCACCTTTCATTGCTGCATATACTTCACCTCTTGTTCTTCTCCCCTCAAATTCCAGAATTGCCTAAAAGATCCTAGTAGATCGATTTTATGACGTGAGTAATCCCCTTGTTGAATGTCAGGTGTACACAATTTCTTGTCACCCCAAATATCATTGAACAAGTTCTTAACAATAATATTGTCCCAAGCACATGAATCAACCACCATCATCATTATCGGCTTCCCATCAATTGTTAACATGCACCTGGATAAACCATTACATTTAGTGTCACCCACACATAAGATGGAATTAAAATCAGTAGCAACTTCAACCTCCTCTTCATTTAACTCTTGAAGATCTACACACCTTACGAAAGTGTTCCCTTTTTTTTACAAATGACATACACTTTATCTCATGCTTGACATCCCTTAAAATTCTCCACCTGGCATGAGCTTCCACACCTGTAACAACTGATACTACTTCTTTTTCCAAAGGTTTTAGGTTCAGTAACTTTTTTAACAGGAGTCCTCTGGCTTTTCCTGGGAACTGTCTGAGATTTCACTGTGGAAACTTCAGCATTAGTATCTTGAATTTTAAAAACTCTGGCCTCTGATCTCTTTTATAAACTTCTCGGACTGTTCAATTCCCTTTGCGATATTAAAAATTAAAAACTGCACTCAAAGAGGATTCTGTACCAGCCCATTACCTTTTCTGAATCTTTTTACTTTTGGGCTTCATCATTATCTGGTCCCTGAACACCTTTTCATAGGTTATAGTTTCAAACGCACAAGAAGATGCCAATGTCCGTAACACTTATTCATAATCCTCAATTGACTCCTCCTCCCCCTGTTGTGCATGTGAATACAATTTTATCTTTTTCATAACTGTATTGATTTTCCTTCCAAACCGGATACCCATTTTGTTTTATGGCTTGATCAGAAGATCATTGAATTCTTTTAAACCTGCTCCACATAAACAATGCTTTAATAAAGATAGTTTCCTCTTTGCGCAGCAAACTGCATCTTCTAAAACCTCCACATAAGCCAAAAACATGGGATGCCATAATCCCCATTCCATTTTTTGTTCCCCAACGACATGCAGAATATGCAGTGGAGTTGCGATATTTGCCTGTTTTAATATTGAATTGAAGAGAAGAACCAACAATACTTCGGGTGTGCAAAACCAACAATACTACAGATGTGCCTAACACCAAAAATGCAGGCACTAAAAAACAGTAGCTGTGACTGTACAACACAGGTATGTATGCCTGTCACCATAGAAACCGATGAACAAATACCATTAGAATGCCAAAATAGGGTGTGCATGTCACTGTAAATGCAGACTTGTAGATAGAATGCTTTAAACAATGGTTGTAGTTGTGCAACTTCAGGTGTGCCTGTCACCATAGGTGCAGACACGTTGACGCTTTAAAACTCCCCAACAAGGTGTGGTTGTCACCGTAGATACAAGCAAAACACCAACGCAATGAATCTGGGCCTAAACTTTAGCCCGATCCAAGATGGACGCCAAGGAATGTGATGGTGCGTGATAAAGATGCAGCCGACATTCAGAGCCTCACTCTGCCTCTCTCAAGCCCCAAGATGATGGCATGCGATACACCGGCCTCCTCAACGCTAGCACCATAACTTAGCTAAAATCCCCGTGAGGGATAATCATGACCTATAGCCCCTCTGGAGATTCGCAACAGCCGCCCATGCCGCAGCAGAAAAGCCGACACTCTGAAATGCAGTTGTGGCCGTGCAGAACTTGCTAAGCCCTGCCAGACTCCATGAAGCACAAAGGTGAGCGCTGCCTTCCTTCTTCCCACTAGTCGCCAGTTTGTGTAGAGAAGAACAGTCTCTCACAAAGTGGGGTAAAATTAGCAGATTTAATGTCTAAGAAGGAACAAAGCTTTAAAACCACCAGCTGGTTCCCCAACAGTACAATTCGACTGCCCCCACCAGAATCCCCCCTGTCACCCACATTCCTAGCACCAGCCTCCCACCAACATTCTACTACTAAGAACACTACAAGGTCCCCTTGGCTGCTGAGGGCCGTTGGGGGCCAAGAACCACTATTGTTACCACCAGTAAGTCCCACACAGTGGGATTGCTGAGACCTCAACGGAGGCCCCACCCCCTTTCTCAATCACTCTGCAAATGTGCCTCCTGGAGCACTACTTGTTGGGGGATGAAGTCTAGGGGTGAACGTGCAACCCGCCGGTGGTTGGCAGAGTTTTGACGAACTCCGCATTCCAAGCAAAGCATGGAGTGGAAAAAAGAGTTTACCGACCACCCCTATTGTGGACATCATATGTTTGTCTGGGCAATTACGTGAAATGGGAAAGCCCGTTTCTCCTCGCATTTTGTAACCAGTATGTGGTGTGTTTACAAAATGCTCTATCGTGCGATGTATATCTAATTCTTTACATATAACTATAATTTTCCCTAATAGTGTGTGACTACAGGGGGTTGCCCTCTCCCCTCATGCCATTTCTAGCGGTATACTAAGATAAACTCGGTAAGATCTGCCGAGTGGTTGCGACAACATTACCCATTATTCTCATGCTGGGATTTTTGCATGTCTGTGTCATAAGCATGATTTATTTATTTTATTTATTTGAGTTTTATATAGCGCTGGCTAGACCCGGAGGTATCAGAGCGCTTTACATAAGGTTCCACAAAGTTACAAATTTACATAAGTTACAAGATACATCAGTTAATAGAAAAACATTTCACGAACGTAGAAGACGAAATAAGTGGAGCTTAGAAGGGAAAGGGTGTAGGGTAAAGAGGTAGGAGGGAAATAGGATGGAGAGATGAAGGAGAGTCTGCCCAAAGTCCGGCTGGGTAGGTGACGGCCGAGGGGGAAGTCCACAGCCCATCTCCTCTATAGCTATCAGGTAGCTCCACCGGTCATCGGTCAAATAGCTAGGTCTCAACGGGAAAACATTTAGAGAGCATAGTGGACAAGATAAATGGAGCATGGGGAGGAAAGGGGGTAGGGTAAAGGGGTAGGGGGGAGAATGCGACAGAGAGACGAAGGAAAGTCTGCCCAAAGTCCGGCTGGGTAGGTGACAGCCGAGGGGGAAGTCCACAGCCCATCTCCTCTTTAGCTACCAGGTAGCTCCACCAGGCATCGGTCAAAAAGCTAGGTCTCCACGGACAGAGGTAAGCTCGTAGATTAAGTATCCTGATGGGTAGGCCGGATGGGGGATGGATAGGGAGTAGCCATTCCGCAGCGCCTGGTCACTTCTTTTTGTTCTGTTTTTTTTTGTGCCTGTACTTTTTCCCCTTGTGTCTCAGCAGATTACAGGGTAGTCCACGTTCATGCTGCATAGGCTTTTGCCGGTTACCACTGCTCTGGGGGCCGCCAGGCCGGGTGTTGTTGCCTTCGTTTTTATGCTTCGTCTCCACCAGGCACCATTTTAAAGTCAGGCGCCCGGCTTCAACAGCTCCTTGCAGCCTCTCAGTCCCTCAACGATGAATATATTCAGGCCCCCAGGCTTAATCACGGCCCTGGTGAGATAGCAGCGGCACCGGGACTTCACAGACGTTTCTTCAATGGGCGCATTACTTCATAGGGAGATCGGCGCCATCCGTTCGGTCGCGCCCCACGTCTCCCACTCTCCACTCACCAGTACCACCTCCGGCGGTGATCGTCTTCTCCGGGGGTGCTCCGTGCGGTATCTGTGTTATTGGAGCTCAGCGGTGCCCCGCGGGAACGAGCTGCGGCACGCCCGCCGCGTCCATCTTGTTCATATGGCTTCATTAACAGTTCAATTAGGGGAGAGCCAGCCAACTGCTAAGTCCATAATATGCAAGGCTCTTGCAGTCGCGGTGACGCTATGTTTTAAATTGTGCAGCTTGTTAAAGATCCCAGGCTACAAGAAGGTGAGGAAGGGCTTACCGACAGCCGAGAGGAGGGGCAATTGAGTAGGAAGATGGCGCCAGTCCCTTGCGGCCACCGGGGGTGTTCAATTGAGCCTCGAGGGTGTCCCCTTATTTCCGCGATTGGGCCTCTGGAGTGGGGATTAGGTCAGCGGCGATTTGTTCACATAGCATTGATAGGTGTGCTCATACTTTGTTTTTAATTAATGTACAAATACTGCTTTAGATATATTGCATTCGTGAAATCACAAGCAATATGGGGCATCGCCCCATCACTAGCGGTGATAAAATAACAGATAAATAGGTCGCTAGGCACCAAAAGGGTTATTTTAAAAGACAAAGGTAACAAATATAGAATTTTGATCACGATTTATCACATCTATGCACTTTTTATGTACTCATACGAGAATTCTCTTCACTTGTACGTATTCTTTCTCTTCATTTACAGATCCTAACTGGAGTAAGATTACGACACCCATTTGTGCTAGTAACAGGTCTAGTAACAAGCTATACGATTTGTATATAGTTAGAAAAGGATTTAGTACAGGGTTCCGACAGTCCTAACGAAAGCCGGGAGAGACACGCAATCCGGCAGAAACATGTCAACCTTTTTGCAGAACGGAGGGGTGATGGGTGCCTAATACACTCACTTCACCACCATCCATTGGTAGAGAGATACCTTTTAACCCTGACAAGGGTATCCAGGAATAAAATTATTATGAGGATATCCCTAAGTTAGTTTTAGATTTCTTGATCTGCACTCATTTTTTCTGGGATCCTTTTCCTTTTCTGTGTGTTTGTATTGCCTTCCCCACCCTATTACTCCACCTCTAGCGTTGGTCTGCGCAGAAGTGTTGTAGCAGTCCTATGATGAAGCATGCAACTTGTTGTGGGTGAGGGCAGTTTTTACAAAGCAGTGTACTTTGCTATACTTTGCATTTCTTTTCTAAAAATTGCGATTCTATAGGCCTTACTTCTGTATGTGTAATGAGGTTTACCGAGAGGAGGTCGAAGTATGGTCATATCCTCCTCCCCCTTTCTTGTGAGTTAGAGTTTTGACAAACTCCGCATTCCAAGCAAAGAATGGAGTGGAAAAAAGAGTTTACCGACCACCCCTATTGTGGGCATCATATGTTAATCAGTGATTGTCATACTTACTGTGATGTGGTACCACTTTTTGCCTAAGATGAAAGCCACCATATCTTGTTCAACAATTTACCAATAGTGAGACAACCTTGAAATAATTTGAGATATTTTGAGTCAAATGTGAATAAGTAGTTGCTCTGTACTAAACTATATTAGAAGCCCTATGTGTTTACTTATGCTATTGGAGTCATTTGTCAATCCACAATAACAATATGTCTAAAGTTCTTAAACAGCATAGGTAACTAAATAGTGTGTGATACATTGATAAGCTACTTCAGTACTGAAACCATATATTATGTTGTACATGAGTACTATACTTGAGTTACTTGAGGTAAGTAAGTGTTACCATTGTGAAATGGACAAACAAAGGAGACAGGCTTTCAGTTTCTACAAATATTTGGTACAACATTGCAGTATTTGTTGACACACATTGATTCATATTTCACTTTTATTGTATGTCATAAATGCAGCTTTTAGGACCTTATACAGACATTTTCCAAAGGTGTTTTTGGTTTATATCCCTATTGGTGACATAGGTTCACTATTTTGGAGAACAAAAGCCAGCCATTCAGAGGTGTCCAACAGTTCCTTTAGATAAATGAACTTGATTAAGAGACAAGATCATGTATGATGTAGGAGTTATCATAGGATATTACAAAACTGTGACCAAATGGTTTCAGAAGATGTTCCCTACATGCATGAGATGATGATGTAAAGAGCCACATTTTTTGAGCCTTGTAGCAGGTGCAATATGGAAACTAGGAAAATGTTTTGTGATCTAAGTTAATGATCAGTTGTATTCACACAGCTACAATACAACTATTGTATATGTCTTTTCAGCATCATCCATAGCAGGCGAAGGAGATGTTGGCCATTTAGGTGGGGGAGCAGCTGGCCACTGTTTCACAGCTGGTGAGACCACTGACACTGAGGGACACAGCGCCATGGAGGTTGAGGGGACGGGAATGGAGGCCACCAGCACCACATCTTCTTCGGAGGCCTTCCCAAGTGACCAGTCCCTAGTGGTGATAGACCCCCTGCTCCAGTTGCACCTGCATCCTTGTCCACCACTGAGATATCCATCTCTTCCCTTCCTCTTGCTCCCTCCCTTGTTGGCCAACGCCACCCCCTTAAAGGGGTTGGGGACTCCTTTACTGCAGGCACCTCACATTCTGACCCTGTCCCCCTTACTGCAATGAGTGAGGAGGCTATTGACCTCCTCCACAGCATCGCTGTAGGCCAGACTGCACTCCATGGGCTTAGGTGCCATATGCAACAAATGGCAGCTTACCTGGAATGCATTCATAGGGGTATATCTGGCCTATAGTGGTCTTTTCAAGCTCTGGCCCCCTCACTGATGGAGCCTTCGAACCATCTCAACCTTGTGCCCACTTCCCTCCCCATCCACATCCCAATTACCTATTCCTAGCCCTGACCAAAAACACTCACACTTTTGCATGCACCCACTCCAACACACTCAAGCAGCACACATACACATATACACAAAGACAGCAAAAAGCACAGATAAAAACCCAAACATACAACCACCACACCCACCACCATGCTCATATGCACCATCACCAACACACCCACAGACACCACACCCACCATGGCACCCACATGCACAACCAGCACACTGACAGTCACCGCATCCACCACCACACACATGCGCTACCCCCACCACCAGCTCTCACATAGACAATGCACCCACCCCCACACCCACATGCACCACTACCACCAGCACACCCACAGAGACTGCACCCACCTCCACCCCCACATGCACCACCACCAGCAGAGCCACAGACACTGTACCCACCACACACACACATGCACCACCGCACTACCAGCACACCCACAGACACCGCATCACCAACACACCCACATGCACCACCATATGTATGTATGTATGTATGTATGTATGTATGTATGTAGGGAATTTATAGAGCGCAGGAATCACCCCCGAAGGGGTATCTCCGCACTAATCCACACATCCACATGAACTACAACCACACCCAGCACCTCCACAGCACACCCATCCACAAACACACATATGTTAGAAAGCACAACCACAAAATACAAACGCTCGCACTCACCCAAACAACAGACACCTAGGAAGCAACACAGCCCCAAACGTACAGGACATACACTAGATCGATAGGCACCTGCACCCTCAACAGACACATGCACATTATCCACTGCCACTTCCTCTACCTCCCAAACCCAATTCCCTGCCAGACATCCTACCTGTTTTCCCATGAAAGTTTGTTGTTTGCCCTTGCTTTAACCCCTTCCAACGCCCTAAACACTCCTCCCAAAACCAAAGCTACCTCTACCAAATGTAAAAACACCCCTCCCAACCCAAGTCCACCGCTCCCAAGCCCAACCCTCCTCTCCCAAGTAAGATCTTGAGGTGCCTGATCTGCCTAATGGATGCCCCTTTCTAAGTAGTTACCCCTTGCATTGAATTAGGAGGCAAATTTTGTGCCACAGTACAACAGTTCACAGGATTTTTTGAATACCATGGACTGCCATTTACTTCCTTATTACTTTGAGAGATATAGCTTATTGTTTTTAATAAATCTCTAGTTTTCTTTTCACCAGGTTTGTCCTGGCAATAATTTTCCTTTGCTATTGTTTGATTCCGAGAAACATTTCTGACTAAAATCAAGTACATATTTATCTTTACCACAGCAGCAGGAAATACCACATATTTTTTAATGTTTACTTTGTTAAGTGCATTCACTGGCTAACATAGTATGTGATGGTCATTTGAATTTAGGGGCAGGCATTCATCATGATAATGAAGACTTGCACCAACAAATAGCTGTTTAAAAGTAATTTTGGATGTGTTACTACAGGTGTATTTGTTGCACCTTGATTATTGATAAGTATGAACACATATGCATTACACCTTATTACATATTGTGACAATAGAAATTGGTACAATACAGGACTTGCACTAGACAAGGGGAAATGTTACATGAATGAATATGTTGAATGATTCAGATTTGGGACTGGTATTGATTTTACAGGTAATTAATGAATTAAAGGTTACACCGTGTCTAGTGCATGTCTACATCATGTTACATTGCACTTATCCAAATGATGCGTAATGCATATGTTTTCAATGTGACAGTTTTCTAAATGTATTTAAACACAACTGTATGGTGGTGTTTTGATTTTTGAATGTATATTCTCTTTTGTGTAAGTGTCCATTTTTCTGAAGGCAGCTTGCACCAAATTTATAATTACAATATGGTCAAACAGGTGTGTTTCTTGAACTTTCTTACACGTCAACGTTACAGCCATATGTATTGCACATTGGTATGCTATTGCTCGTGTGAGTGATTTAAAAATGCATGGGTCCAGAGCAAATGTAAACAGACAAGTGAAAAGGTAACAGGCAATGGAGGAGCTTACCTTCTGTTAGGCGACGATAGTGTTGATATACATCGTGGTCAAGCAGCAGCAGCAGGACACAGAAGAAAGGGTATATGGTGATACAGGAAGTGTGACGGTGAAGAAGGGTGAGTTTCTGTCTTATATTAGTTCCAAGCCACCAACTCAGAACTGACACAGTCATGTCGGTGAAAAGATACATTGTGATTAGCCTGGCAGAAAAACTGGCAGTCCTTCCTCCAACAGCCATTTTTCTCCATTGCACCATCTTCACAGGTGAACATTCCTGGCACAGTCAGCGGAACTCTGATGGTCTTTAGTCCGTCAAATAACCAGCATATAAATAGAACGGGTAGACCGTAGAAAAATCGGCAGCGGGACCTGGTCCGCCAGGATCTAAATCAGGCCCTATGTTTTAATGTGCATCATTAACATCTGCGTGCTTCTCATGTGTGTCCCCTGGGGCAAAGGTGCTCAGATCACTGTGTCTGCCTCATGCCTCCTGGGATCTTGCGAGATCTCTGACAGGTGCCTCGGCCATCTTGAGTTCAGTAGCAGTATAAAAACGGTAACCAAACCACAAGGCATGCTTGTCTTCAATTCCTTCAAGAGATAAGGATCATTCTCTTCCTAATGCTCTCCTAGATGCCTACATGAACAAGCAAGAAGCCCTCTATTTGGAAACCAGACAACCACCCATCAGATTCCTGCTTACTTGCTGAGCTCTCAGCAGGGGGGATCTCCTTCTTCCACATACGCTGAATCCATCCCTGTAAAAACAAAAAGGAACAGGAGGTTAGAGATAACAAACTGCATTATCAAGGTTAGTACACCAACTAGTAGAGACTAAAGACAATGCTTTATTAACATTGTGGTCTAACAAACTAACAATACTTTGGACAAGCACGACCCGCTCATCTTAGACTATTCAAGAGTATGCACATTTAAAGAGAACCCAATGGTTTACTCAATCATTGACTGCATAAGAGTTTGCATAATTTTGGATACTGCGACAGTCCTGTTATGCACTTCTGTACAATCTCGTTGTGTAGTCATAGAAGGCTATAGAGACACTGTTGTACTTTTCTTGTAAGATTGTTGTGAACTCTAGGAACAGGATAAAATCCTAGTGGATCACTTCAAGAAAACTCATCTGCAAATATTCTATGATATAATAGAGTACACTGTGTAAGTGGCCAGTGTTACATTAATGACTTGCACGTACAGAATGTAAAATGATGTTAATGCCTATTGACTGACACATTTGTCACTTGTCTAGTGCTGATGTTCACACTTCTTCAAACAGAAGACCCTAAATACTGACGGGAGAACTAGTGAGCAAACTAGATGGAATTTATCAGAAGAATCAGTAGGCGATCATGACTACGCAAGTCTCTTTGTCTATCCCTTCATTTCACTTCTGTAGCTTCCGAAATGCAAGTCAAAAATCATCAGAGGAGCAATGCAGCTGGCTGTGGCTTAGAAGCCATTGAACGAGTTCCCAGGGAAGCTGTTAACTTTTGACTGGAAAGCTCAGAGCTGGGGAAATTCAAAATTCACTCCCAGGGACTGTCCCTCACTGGCTGGATATTCTTGGTGCCTTCACCCGGTGAAGATTCCACATTCAGACTCAGTCAGTTTTTATAGTTAGGGCTCCTCCAGTGGAGCAAAGCTGCAAGCTGAAACCAAATAGGGACCCATTAGGCCAGATACCTTCTCTGTGACATCCTCCTGCTGAAACAGATTTGCTGCTGTGGAAAATCTCCAACCAGGAGCAACCTGAATATTTGACACAGAGGCAACACACCTTTGTTGGATTGATTTGGCTGTTTTTTCCCGATCCTCCGGATGTCTTTGAAGCCTAAATGTTTCTAAGTTCCAAGCTTTCCTGGATGTTAGGTGGAGTAAACTCTGACATAGCCAAGGGTCCAAGAACCGTAGGAACACCACTTGGGGGTCCAGACTCACTCCAGCAGAAGCCATCAACAGGGTCCAGGGCAGGCCCATTTTGATCTGGCCAGCTGGACTCTTCAGGAAAGTGGGTTCTTGCAGCTTGTTGTATCAATATAGTTTAACAAGAGGTCAGCCAATAGATCCTTGGAGTCCACTTCTTTGTTCTGGGTACAAGTGGGAGTAGGTCCATCCTTTCAGGTCTCCTCATAGGTCTCCACAGCAGGTGCTATCTTTCTCCTATCTTTCACAAGTCCAGTAGTGTCTAAAGAGGGTGCTGGGGTATCGTATTTTTGCCTGCCACCAGCCTATGGGTTAGGGTGACTTCTTGTCCCTCTCCAGGAAACATGTTCCCATGAGTAACCCTACCCACTTTTACCACAGCTTCAGTGTGCCCTACTGAAAACAATCCCAGAGTTCCCTTCTTTGCCCCAATTCAAGATAATGAAACCCCTCTACACTTATGAAGATCCTATGCACCAACACAAGAGGTTTGGCCAAGGAAATTTCACACCTCATCAAGGGGGTTATCCAACTGCTAGCTCATAGTTGGAGCTCATGCAAATAGGCCTCTAGTAGCTTAAGACAGGAAAAATATAACTTTCTAAAAGTAAATTTTTATTTAATTGTTGTCACAAATTAGATTTTACTATTACATTGGATTTGAAATAACAATTAGCAAGTGATTGAATTATATTTTAGTTGCTTCCTAATTAAAATTAGCATTATGAAACGTAATAATGTAATCCAGTTCTTTCCTATGGAACAGAAGCCTTGCTACAGTTAAAATAGATTTTGAGCCATTTTCAGTGTAAAGACATGTGTAACATTCAACTTCTACATGTCATACTTTTAACTACAATGCTTCCTGCCTTAGGGCTTATAAGGCCTGCATAGGGTTGATGTATTATCATTTAAAAGGAAGCTTTTAACCTGTCAAAAGGTTTTATTTTTTACAGGTTGAATTTCAGTTTTAAAACTGTCACAGCCAGTCTACAATGGAAGGCACAACGCAGCACACATGGAAACCGCAAAAACTAGGAGAAATAAAGCATTTCTCCTAGTTTCGCCTGTTAAGACCAAATTTTCCCTGGTCTTAATGTTGGCGCTGCCTTCTATTTATGCCACCCTTGTAAACGGGGGCATCGTCAAAATCAATGGGTGCTGCATTGGAACACCCACAACACCCATTGCCCTCCCCTTTCATGCTAAGTACAGCGTGAAAGGGTGCCTTATTTACAAGGCAGCGTTTAGCCACGTTAAGTGGCTTAACGCTACCTTGTAAATAAGGCAAAGCCCCTATCGCCACCACAACGTCACTGTGGTGGTGATAAAGGCTTGTAAATATGCCCCAAACTCTCTTGATGGATACCTCCCTACCTCAAAGAACTCAGGGAGTCCTATTTGTATTGTTCTGACAGAGAATCATGAGAGGTGTTCTTATGATATGTGACAACAGCATGTAAAGAATTTCATGGTAATTCCTACTGTTTTATTTTATGAATACACACACAAACTACCTCATAGAGTTAAATAAAATGCTATACTATGCATGAATATATACAAATATGAACAAAAACACACTATAATCATATGTAAAGAACATGAACAATACTTAGTTACATAGTTATCAGAAACTCTTGATGGCCTAAGGCCACAGGTAAATGGAAAATATTATCTACAAACAAGACTCTTATGCTATGAACAAGATGAAAGTGGAAGTGCTCCAGTTTAGTTTTGAAAAACATTTATTTTCCATCAACAAATTGCAATGCCTCTAAATCCAAGAATTGAAGATGGGAGCTAAGTGTACACTCCCCATATGTGAATTACTCAATGAGTTTGGTCGACAGGCAATAGAAGTGGGGCAAAATCTTCTCTAGTTAAGCTCATCGCACATCATACTGTAGGGCAGAGCTTTTCAAACTTTTGATGCCAAGACTGCCCTATCAAAATATTTTAGGTGTAAGTACCTCCTCCTGACAAGAATTTTAGAACCTGGTACTCCTCATCATTGACAACCATAAATGCCCCCAATTCCCATGGCAAATCATTTTTACGGTGGGGAAATAATATTAAAAAGTGTTTAGCAAACCAAAGGTTTGTGGGTGACTGTGGTTTGGTGTTAGAGGTTTAACACACGGTTCAAACAAAAAGTCTCCAAAAAGAATAATATAACAATGCACAATGGTACTTTATTTTTCACAAACAAAACATAATTTGACAAAACATATTCGAATAATATTGCCTTTCTGAACTAACATGATGGGTGCGCTTGTTTTTCTCTGGAGAAATGGTCAATCTGTGGGTGCACCTCATTGATACCAGTTTATCACCCAAATATAGCAATAATCAATGAAAAAGTGACCAGTCCAGCTTTACAAATGTACTGTAATAGCACTAAAAAATATATTTTTGTTAAACTCAGCAGGTTACGCGGCAGATGATGGAGTATGTGGCAAATGCGGCAAATCTACAATTGGGCTAAAATCACAGCGGCCACACAATGGCATATTTCCAGTGGCTCTTGGTATAACGGCTGTAATGCATGGTTGCAACTTTAGCATAAGGCATCCGAGGAGAACTATACTATATTTCATGGGATGCTGATGGCTTGGAGTTTACAGCTGCATGGAACTGGAGGTTGCTGAACATCATTCATCATAATTAAAACATGCAATTTACAATCATTATTGATGAACTGTAAGGTCCAAGTAGGATACTTTCTTTAATTCCCAGGGAGGAAGTGGTCCCTTAATCTTCTTTCATATTGTTTTTCTAAAAAGGTTTTTATTTTTGACATCATGAAAACAGACGCTTTTATTTTAACAAAAACTGACTCCTGGGTATATTAGTGTGCTGCTGTTGTTGACTTCAGTCATGTTTGGGAGGGTAAGAGGGCTGTGAGAGTCTGGACATAGGGCGAGCTCAAAGGAGTGACTAAAAACAAAATATTCTGTATTTCTTTTAGGTCTGTCACCATCAGGTAGTTACTTATAAAATAACTGGCTACTTAAATGAAAAATAAATAAATATAAAAAGTTGTTACTCAGTGGGAAATGCACGATAATACATTATGAAACCTCTATTAGTTAATGCACTGTAGAGGTCTGTGCAGTGGCCGCTGCCTTGGAACGAGGATGGTGGGGTGGGGGATAAAAAAATAAAAAATAAGCTTACCTTTGCCGCTGCATGCCTCTCCTCCATCTTCACCAGCACTGTAAGCTGTAGTAGCAGCATCGTGATTGGTCTGAGCGGCCTGTTTGGCCACTCAGGCAGTGCCTGGGAGCCTGGGCATGTCTCCACTGGGCTGTGCAACACAGCCAGGTGGAGAATATGGTAAGCGCGCATGACTGTTTGGCCGGCCCAAGAGGGCCAGCCAAACAGTCATGCGGACTTAGTGAGTCTGAACCACTCCTGCTCCCTCTGACGGAGGCGAGCCCAGTCCCGCCCCAACATGGCTTTGAGTGGCACAGAAAAATTAAATGAAAATAACTTCTTGTTATCATTTTATTTTTATTTTTTTGGACTGCTCAAAGAGCAGTGGGCAACGCTCTTCCACCTTATCAGAAGAGCCGCCACTGGGTCTGTGTGTAACAAGAGAGCCACAGAATTAAATCTTGGTTGATGCAGTGGAGAATATTTTTAGTGCTACGAGGTCACAGTCTGTGACAGAAAGCACTGTGAATATGTAAGTAATTATTTTATACTTACATTACACACAGTATAAGATAGACTGCTACAAAATGTGCAAAAGGTTTTACAATAAATTGATGCTTTGAAAATATAGATTTTAGTAATACCCAGTCTGTATGTAATGCTATTTTTACATCAATGATCAGAATAAGAATAAACTGCAGTGAGAATATTAAATTTGAAGCAACAACTGATGGTACAGCACAAAGAGTTAATGAAAGAGGAGACATGAAAAAAATGCAAGCAATGTAAGAAATTAAAAACATCTGCCTGTTTGGAACACAGATTATAAAACAGATTAAAAGGCAGATCTCATTCATCATATAAAAAAATTAGACAAACTTCAAGGTCTGCAAAGTTGCTCCAAAAACAATGATGCCTGTAATCAAAATACATCAGGTCCAAACCCTATCCAGAAATGGCATCAGGATCCAGAAATGACATACCATATAACACCAAACCCCAAGAACATTTTGAGTGAACCTGAATAAAGAAACAAATGTGCTATAGATACAATTGACAATAATGTAGCAGCTGGAGCATGAATAGACTACTTCACCAATCTATACCAACAAACACCAGAGGTGGGCATATCCCCCATATATACAGACATTTCCCTGTGCACTGGAATAGAGAGGGACAATATAGGTTTTCCCCCGATAATGTGTAAGGAGCTAGAAAAAATGCCATTAGAAAGATAGCCCCAAGGAAAGCTCCTGGCATTGATAAGATCCCAGGAGATCTGTTTTTATCAGAAATAGAGGTGTGGGCACCAGATTTCACTGAGGTATTTAATGCCATTTTAAAGGGTGCGAGTATACCAAAGTCATGGGCCGAGATTCTCCCCATTTATAAGAAAGGCTGCCCCTTGGACCCAGCCAATTATACACCTATTAGTTTAATTGATACAGCACAAAAATGTTTTAGCAGGGTTATACTGAGCAGACTTCAGCATTCGCTTGCAGAGAATGATATTCTTTGCCCTCTTCAAGCCGAATTTCAACCCAACACTTCTAATGTGGATCAGGTCTTCAGCCTGCAGATGATTTACTGGAAGACCATTAACTTTGAGAAGGGGAGGTTGTATGCAGTTGTTGTTGGCCTAAGAGCTGCATTTGATCTTGTTCCCAGAACTTTGCTGTGGAAACGCTTTACAGAGCTGGGAATCCCGACATACCTGTGCAGGATAATTAAGAGACTGTGGCAAGTTGGGGTGAAGTTACCGATCAAATCCCAGTGAAGCGCAGCATAAGGCAGGGTTGTGTATTGTCCCCCACCCTTTTTATCTTGTTTCTAAATGATTTGGTAGTTTTATTAAATAGCTGTGAAAATGATGCCCCACGTCTTGCTGGCATGAGGGTTCCGGCCCTCATGTTCTCAAATGACACACTTTTGCTGTCAAAGACTCCCATTGGGTTGCAGAAAATACTCAATGGTTTTAGTAGATTCTGCGGGATGAGGGGTTTGGAAACGAATATTAACAAAACAAAAGTTATGGTTTTTAATCCATGTTCCTCTTCGCACCCCATTCCTACTGTAGACGATATCCCCCTAGAACATGTCCGCCTCTTTGGGTATATAGGGATTACTCTAGACAAGAAACTAGACTGGCCATCACATGTTGCAAAAAGAAGACTAAAACCAGAGCAGAAAAACAGACGTTTGCTGAAGTTGTATAAAGGGTTGTTTTGTAAATTTGTAGCACCTGTAGCCAAACTATATCCATACAAGGCATTGGCGGTTGCACCCTACGGAGCAGAGCTACGGGGCCACAAAAACATTAAACCCCTGGAAATGGTAGAAAATAAATGTATTAAATGTATTATGCAAATCTTGTGCCTACTGAGTACATGAAAAATATGTGCATTAGGTACACCACCCTTTGTGCTATATTATGCTAAATAATATTGACATTTATACATTTATGTGGACCATGACATTATTTTTAATCAGTTGCTTTGATTTTTAGTATTGGTTTTAATATCATTACTATGTAATTAAGTGGCTTCAAGTGACACAGAATTAGGCATTTATATGCCCATTTTCACCAATCCAACATAGGGGGCATAATGTGTACCACTCGCCTTGCCATGCTCTTGCTTAGAAGAAGCATCAATTATCATAATGTAAGCTATGATATGACAAAGTTTACACATACAGTAAGACCATCTGTCTTGTCATAGTATTAAGCTTCATGTCTAGCTAACTATGATTAATATTAAAATACGAAATCCATAACTAGCTTCACTATTCCAGTGAAACCATAGGGAGTAGAGATATTGTTACCTGTAATTTTATTTCAAATATTCATAAACACCTTGGGTAATTGGGAGTACAGGGATAGTACTGAGGGAAATATTCACAGCGCAGTCAGAAAACACTGTGATCTTTTCACAAATTTACTAATGGACATTTTGGGGCCGATTCACAAAGGTGTTTATGAGTATGGAAAGGAGTACTCACATAGTACTAAAACACGTACTTTGTGAATTGGCCCCAGTGTATGGTTGATATTCCTGAAGCTGGAGGTAGAAGACCTCAAAATTAAAGTCGGGGGAAGAGGAGACAAGACTACTTTTGAAATTCAATTAGGCCTTTTGGGGAGAAGGTATATTAATTAATCTTGCAGTAGCACAGCCATACAGTAGATAATGGGGCTGAAGGGTGAGGCTACAGTCTCTGTTGTTCAGGATGAAAGGTACCCCTCAGGTGAGGCTAGCCTTTTCTCTTTCCCCTGATCACTTGTCATTGCAGTTGATGACAACCAGGTGCACAAATCTCACACTATTTGGGCCTCTGATATGGGTGCTCTAGCCTGGAGATGACCATGCTGCGAGGATCACCACTATGCATAAAGGATGTGTCTGGAGAGTAGCTTGGCAAGGGCATTTGAAAAGAGAGCCACCTCAAACCAGTTCTGAAGGGCAATCAGTGCGTCCGCATTTTCTGTCTGCTTTCACAGTATAAAAGGGGACCCACTTTTTATTCCCAGTTCCACATTTTCTATGACCAATGAAAGGAGTGCATCAAGGGCTGCTTGCTGTGCAACCAGATAGACTGACTGCCAGTGTGCTTACCAGAGAAGAAGGGATAGCACCTGAGTATATCACTTGCTGGAAGAAGCTGCTTATCTGACCTCAAGCAACTAGAAACCAATTTCTCTGCTGAAAGAGGAACAGAGCCTGGCAAGCCTAAATGAAGAGTGACTGTGCTGGGACAGCTGGCTGCAGCGAGATCCTGGTACTGGTGGGGCCTGCCAGAGGAGGAGATTGGAGGATAGTGATCTGCATGTCCCTGTTGCAAGTGAGTACTGCACTCTTTCATTTGTAGCTCCAGGTAGGTAACCCAGGAAAAGCTGTTCAACCGTGACCCATGTCTCTGCAACCAAAATTGAAGATTTTGGCTTGTACCAGAAGGCTGTGACTCAGTGCAAGATGTATTGCCAAGAGTAGTGCGACCTGTGAGACACTTTGTTGCACTTGAAGTAGGCCTGTGTGTGGCTACAAAAGCCACCTCTGTTATGCTCTCAGGACCACAGAACACCTGCCTATCTGATCCTGGATTGCTCTGACATCTGCCACGACTGACGCTCCTGCTCACAAAACCTCTGCCTGCCAGCTGTGACCCTGCTGAAAATGAGACTTAAGCACCTGGATGGTGCCTCACTGTTGTCATGGTTCACTTCTACTCTCAGAAGCAGGGATGTGCATTGATGAAGCTGAGCAGCCACCTGAGTGTTGGAAACACCATGGACGAGCCTCACTCCATGAGATCAGACTGTTTGAAGTGTGATTGATTAAGTGCTCTTTTATATAAAGGGAGAATCTGGAACTAAGCATAAATCACTCAATCATGCTTATTCCTGAGGGGCATCATGGGTTGGATGTTAGTGGGTAGAGATGCAGCAAGCTCCAGAGTGAGGACACTAAACTGTGTCTTGCCAATATTGTATGTGTGGTATGCATCGCAAAATGCGATGCAGCACGCGCAACGAAATTCGTTTTATTTCTTTGCTTGTGTACTTACCTCTGTTCGCCATATTCTGTAGTTTACTACCCCCCACCCTGCCCCTCCCCTGCCCCGCGTCACCACCCGGCAGGACGCCCACCACGGGCCGCTACTGTGTCCAACCCAATCAGCACCTGCTAAAGGTGTGACAGCCAGTATTGCATACGCAGAGGATGAGCCAGGATTTAAAAACCCAAGAGCCGAGGCATCCACAGAAGGCTCATAATATGCATTTTGCAGCAACAGCAATCTCATAGGACTTCTCTGAAAATGGATTCTTAATGGACCCATCAGCAGTTCCAAACTGCAGATTGTGTGGGCTGTATTCCAAAGGCATATATCCAAAGCACACTCAAAAGTGCACAGCAAACAGCGGAACACAGGCTGCACACTATGTAACCATACAGGTTGAAAGGACAAGGACCAGTTGTCATTCAGTTCGTGAAGTAGACTTGCGCCAAAATACTGTAGCATGTGATCATGGCTCATCAGAACATGTGGTAGTGGTATTCCCATTTGGCCGCATGGTGGATCATCCATTGTGGAACAAGAAAAGTAGAAGCAGGATTCTGACAATAAGAAATAGAATAAGCAGTATGCCTCCGAAGACACTGGAAATCAGGGAGTGTATAAAAGATGGAATCACTCCGAAGACAGTCTGAAAAGTACGAACAAATCCCTACCCATTCACTTTGAAAAAATGTACATTCCTACAGTATTTGAAGCATTATATGTGTGGTGCACCAGTTCTCTGAAGTGTTGTGGGAGGCCGTGTGTAGCAGCGATATTATTTCAGAAGAAGACCTCGCAACTTGAAGATCAAACATCTCTTGCAGATGTTTAAGAATCTTCCTTCTGAAACAATACGGATTTCAGTCTCCTCACACTATAAAAAGTTCATATTAAAACTAGAAATTAAAGGCCAAACCATCACTCCTCTAACTGTACCAGGCGGTGAAAAAAGCACAGTTGTACAACAGGTAACGACCCTGGAAACCGTCACCACATAGGGTACTCCCAGTCTGATCCCACAGCAACCTTGGTCATTCAACATAAAATAAATTCTATTGGAAAGTAAAGGTAATGCTGGGCGAATTACAGCAGCTGGGTAACCCTTCAGATAACAAGCTAAGTTTGAAGCATTCCAAGCTCAGTGAAGTGTCACCACCCGGCAAACTGAAGAATGGCTGAAAGTGTTCTCTCAGTCTGTACCGCTAAGAAAAAAATTTAGTTTGCCCATTCCTACACCTCTAATTGAAAGGTAGGATCCGTGTCTTGTGTACATATCTCTCTACTAATGCTTTCATATCTGCCTGAAAGTGTTTTAAACAGAGCATTAGGTGAAATATTGAAATTGGCAGAAAAATAAATCCATGAATTAACCAACTAGCTGATGGTTCTATCAGCACAGTAAATGGTAATTTCGCTAAATGTTCTATGTTTAATATTGTGTATGCCATGTGTATCTAAGCCATGATTTTCTGCTTGTGTGTTAAATTATGTGACAGAAATGAATCAGTAGCATTTAAGTGTTTTCAGGGCATGTCACTACTCTTCGGAGTCTCTAATGTCCAGCTTAATAGCATGATAGATCTAAGATGACTTTGTCTGTGTTATTGGAGGAACATGTCACTCTGTATGAAGTCAATAGCTGATGACAAATGTCACTTAAAGAATAAATTATAGTGGAAAAAGTAGTCATACCACTGTCAAATACTGCTAAAGCCTTTTCTACATTTTCTCTGTCAACTTCACGTATCAGCTCAGCAGCTTCTTGCTGGGAAACCTTCCAAACCTCATTGTACACAGCATGCAAAACATGTTTATGATGTGGCTTTCTGGAACCTAATAAAAAATCCTGTAAGTCCATTGCATTAGAAAGGAGAGACTAGTGTCCTTTCAACTTATCTAATGTGGAATGCTGTAACCATCGAAGGCATAACTTCCCCACACTGTATGTTGTGACAATTCAAGAGTATAGTGCCTGCAGAAAACGTGGGTCTGGTCTGTTTATTCTAAAACCCTTGGTGTTGTTCATAAAAGTGCAGGACAAACAGTAGGATCTAATGGCCACACTAGCCACCCCTCTGGACTGGAATGTGATGAATATAATGTACCATTCTGATGCATATCGTTGAGCTGTTCCTTTGTATAATTTGTGAATTTTCACCAATTTTCAATATGTGCAAATGTGGGAATGTGTAGTGTGTTTGAGTCCTTCAACTTAGCCAATCCCGGGCAGGTTGTTTGTTTTACAGTCTTATTCAGAAAAATAATTTGTCTTGGTATTAGGCACACTCTAAACAAAGCCTAATTACCTTGAACTTGCCAATCTCGTGTTTCCCAAACGTATTTTAAATCATCATTGTCTTTCCTAAAGCTGTAACCCTGTATTGATAACTGAAAAATAAAGGAGGCCGAATAAACTAATTTTGTTTTGTTCAGCATATTTTTCTTTGACAGGGAAGGGAGAAGTTTAAAATAATAAGACACTGGATCTACAGGGTTTTTGACAGAAAATATTTAAACCTCTGTACATATGTTTTGGAGCTACCTAAAGGTGGTGTAGGGCAATGTTCCCATTCTGTATAATTAAATACTGCATGTGGAGTACTAGTGCTATGTAAGCAATGGTGCACATAGTGATGGCAACAAAACATTTCCTCATAATTAGATATACCACTACACATATCTTCACTTTCAAATACAGTATAATGCTCTAGATCAGAAAGCATAGACCTAACCATATTAATATCCCAATCATCAGAGATGCTGCCAGGACTAATCACATCATTAAGTGAGATCTTGAATGCATACGGTATTTGTAAAGACTCTGTAGGAACAAAAATATCAAATGAGACCTTATCCCAAACAATGCTATGCAAGACAGGAACTGCAGAACTGTTCACAAAGGGACAGGTTTCTTCACATTTGGCGTGATGAAGAATGAGGCTTCAATTCTTTGGTTACCAGTTCGACAGCAGAGTGTTCTGGGAGATAATGTCCATTCAGAAGCAAAAGATTATTGTCACAAAACCAATCCAGATAAAAAAGAAAAGCGACAAGATGGAAAGTCATCAATGTCTGCAAAAAACCAGAGGCAGTATGAGCAAAAACAGGGACCGCAAAGGGCAGTTTTGAACTGGTAGATAACTCCAAAGATGGGTCATAGTAAACCACTTTGTTGTTAGCATGTGTTATCGAAGACTGTGAATTCACATATGGTGTTTGTATGTTGTTAGTAATATTATTGGAAGTCTCAAAACTACAGTTTTAGATATTTCCTGTCAGGGAACAGAATCTTCTGTATTTGGTAATGCTTGTAAAGGGATTTCCTGAATGGTAGTGCGATGTGGCAGACAACTACCAAGGAGCCTTTGTGGCCTACTCTGTAGGACTGGCCACATGGTGTGGTTTGATTAGATCAATCGACATAAATATTTTGTGTTTGTAACCATCAAGAGGCAATAGAAGTACAGTTTGGGTACCTTCAACTGCCAGGACCGGCACAGGTGCTCTGTAAGATGGGCCAAATTCTTTCCTATCCACAATCTATGGGCAATAGCATTCCACTATGATCTCCTAGTTTTGTGGAAATAACTGCACGGGTTGAGGTACACTATGGATGAAATGAGTGACTTGCAAATAGTCTGTTAGCACTTTCTTTGGAGCTGTAGTATGGTCTTTAAAATTAAAATAAAATGAGAAACTAAAGGTTTGGCTTACCAGACCTGGCACTGAAGCACACTCATTTTCTGGCTCATGGCATTGTGTGGTCATACAGATACCAACACTCACAGGGCAAGAGAGCCAACGGCTGAATTGAGCTGACCCGTTGCCCCGTGATACATGCTATCAAGGATAGAAGGAGATTGTAAATTACTCTCATAGAGACCAACGGCAGAAGAGGGCTGATGCAAAACACTTATATTTATGTATATATACCTAATTACTTATTTGCAATGGATTTCTTTTGATTGCAAGATATTGGCAGACAGGTAAGTCTGTCTGGTTTTCTGAAAGGATTCTAGCAAAAATTATTACAGGGCAAATACCCTTGAGATTTGTCAAACTACTTTGGTGCAATGGTAATTGGTGAGATTCCATGTAACAGCATGCATGCGTACAAGTTTTAGTATGGTGTAATAATAATCCTCCTTATAAAAGCCTATTGCCTTTAACACACATTTTTCACAATAAGTCAGGCTTACTGGCTTTCTCATAACTTTTCACAATCCACATATCAAACCTATGGATGCTGAAATAACTTTCCCCTATGAACCAATAAGGCTTATAGCCTTTACCATTGGCTTGACACCATACCATCACAGTCCTACCAAAGTGTGCATAAGGTAGCAACCATCATCCTAATATGCACACAGTTATAAGAAAACAAATATCTACAAAATTACAGTTAGCAATACAATATTCAACCCCTTGCAAAATGGTCTAAGAATTATCACAGTGTAAACCACCTACCCTTAGGGTTTATCAATGGGGGTGACCAACCCCAACACTTTGCCTACTGTGGAAATCTGTGATATTTCCTGTAGCAAAATACCTGTCCTCAGCCCATAACACTGTGTGATAACAATGCATCATTAAAGTCCTATTGGCTTTAGCAAATGCTTTCCACAATAAAGAAGCAGGGCTACTGCTTTTATCATAGCTCTTCAAAATAAACAGATCAGGCCTATGACATTGAGCATAAATTTTCTATTGAAACATGCAGGCCTATTGCCTTTATCATTGGCTTGTCACCATGAACAATTGAGGCACACTGTATTGAGTGTAGTATTTCCCACAAAGCAACCAGTAGACATTCAGTCAAAAAATTACAAATGGATACACAATTGGAGTTAGCAAAGCAAACTACCATCTCTCCTAAGCGGGCCAAACAAAATATCACAGAGGAAATTTGTTTTCCGACTGTTTGCCTGAGAGGTAACCACAACCCCTGCCTACTATGGTAATCTGCAAGATTCCTAATAAATGCAACACACATAGAAAGAGTAAACAATTAGGAGAAATAAACAGAATTCTCCTCAGTGCGCCTCTTTTCGGAAGAAGTAGCATTTTGATGCATTCCCAAGTTTCCCAGTCTTGGTAAATCAGGGAATGAACTAAAACCCAAGGGTGGATGCTTTGGAACACATAGGCTCCACCCATGGAACACTTTCCCAGGGAAGAGTAACACAAGGCAGCGCCTTGCGCCGCCTTGCATTCTCTGAATTTACCAAGCAACACAGGGCCAAGCAAGTTGGCCTTTCGTTGCTTGGAAAATCTGACTTAAGGATTGGGTTGCCCTTGCGTCACCATGCTTAACGCAAGGGCACCACAATCCAATGATAAATCTGCCCCAGATATATAGCCTTAAGATCATTGACTTGCTGCCATACCCAAAACAGTCCTACTATATTGAGCATAACCTTTTTCACAAAGCAAAAATGCAATGCAAACACTCTTTGCCAGTGGAAGCACATAACTTCTGCTCAATCAAATACTCTACTCAGGAGAAGCAACATGTGGGCGGGGCCTAGCCCTTTTCTCTACAGTACTTCTGAAAACTCTTTTTCTACGCTGTCAAGTCAAATCTAATAAAAATAAATCAAACTAAGTCTAAAAACATTTAAACCCTGTGGAACTGTTGCAAATGATTCTGCTCTTTTTGCTTCTGTGATTCGAAAATTGTCTATTTCCTGTAGGAGCGATCTCTTTTTTGAACACAGAGCTTGGGTTAGAACGAAAAATATTTTAAATCAAAATAATTTTCCTTGACCCATCTAATATATTTGTAGACCAATTGGGTAAATAAATTAAAAGTTGCAATCAGCTATTATTTTATACTTTATATCATTTCTATTATAAAACACACTTTTGTGAATACAGTACATCACTCAAGAGAAAAACCTAAGTTACGGTAGCTTTAGTGCTACCTTTTCAATTAGGAACCAGTTGATTTCATCACGTTAAACTTGAGCATGCATTCACTAATTGATTCATTTAATTCGATATAGGGTAAACATCATCTAGGGCTTCCAGCATTTATATTCTGTTTGAAGTGAGAGATAGTCCCAGAACATTTCTTAACACACGAAGAGAGCTGCACACAAAGGAGATTTTATCAGCGCTGTAAACGTTTTTTAAACTTTGGCAGATTAAATGCTTTACGCAAATTGATTAGGAACACATGACCTTGTTTTGAGTTCACACCTCCGTCCTCCGCATATGTACAGAACGTGAGCAGCAAGATCAGAGTCAGGGCATCAATGGGGTGTCAGGACCGCGGACATTTTTATAATAGTGTAAGTCTTGTTCTGCCTGAGGCTGGTTCAAGATGAACAGGGATCCGTTTCGATTTGACACATGGGTTTCCCTGTTTGTGTAGGGTACCACATTCTAGTGGCATGCAGTCTTCGATAGGGCAAAACATTCTTACTCAATCATTTTGTTTTCTTGTGATACCTTCCACCTCGTCCTCCTCCAGTTATTTTTCTTTTTACTGTTACTATGTTCCTATTACTCTTTCTCTCTTTCATAATCTCACGGGTGAGCAAACTTTCCGTGGCCACACTTTCTGCATTTCTGGCATTATTTCATCTTCTTCGTCAAAATGTCGTTTTCTCTTTTCCCATGCCCTCTATCTGTGACAACATCTATCCCTATCCTTGAGGATAGCTTTCCTTGTAAACCAAATGTACTATTTTAATTTTAGGACTAAAATAAAGATTGGCAGGTGGCCAGCTGTCCATCAGGCCGATGGAGGGCATTATGTCTGCCACCTTGATGGACAACCACCGGCCATATGTAGATAGCACCACCAGTCTAGTGGCTATCTCTGACCCTGCATAGGAGCCACCATCAAAGTGATTCCTCTGAAGGCACGACAAATTTGGTTCACGGCCTCCATCTTTCAGTCAATTGTGTGCCAAACGGTTTTTGTTTTTCAAAAACAAACTCCCAAAGCAGGATTTCTTTTTAAAAACAATAAAAAACTAGTGACCCCAACACCCTGGGAGTTTTTTTTACCGGAGTGTGAGGGTCATTTTTTAATCTATTTAAGCACCAGATCACCCACTCTAAATAAGGAAATGGTTTAATGTCCTTAGTCCCACAAACCCTACAGACTAAGCTTTCAGACAGGGGAGTCAGCAGATCCACCGCTCTTGGAAATATGATGACATGATGTTTTGCCTGACTCATAATGCAGCTGGTAGACTGGGAGTTTGACAGACAGCGTACTCCTTCACATTTTTGGCAGAGTACCCTGTCCTCCAAGGTCTATGGGCCCGATTCACAAAGGTAAACTGAGACGTAAGTCTAACTATATGACTTTCCATATTCACAAAAGGCATTTACAAGCAGTAAAGTTATACTTTTTTCTCAGTTAAAGTTAAGTTTTGGTCTTAAGTTTTACTGAGACCAAAACTGGGACAAAAGTCTAACTTTACTACTCGTAAATACCTTTGTGAATACCGAGAGTGGTAAAGTTAGACTTTCATCTCAGTTTACCTTTGTGAATTGGGCCCTATATTGGGCCATTGTATTAGATGTTTTTGTGCTGGATCTACTATAACACTGGTAAAACAGCACACAAAGCCTATAGAATAATGTGTCAGACACACTAAGGGCCTGAATCTCTCAGTGGCGTAGCAGTGGTGGTCCACCATCTGACGTTTTACGACTTCTAAAGTCGTTGCGGCGGTGGACCGTCGGCTGTGCCAGGGAACAGTCATTCCCTAGCGGTGGTGCAGGAGCACCACAATGCAATAGGCTGAGCGGGGACTGGCACAGTTCCTCTCAGAATATTACAAGTTCCTGGACTACCAGCCTTTAAATGGAGGAGCCCCGCCATGTAAAGGATTGCAGTGCAGGAACAAAGGGGACCCTACAGGACACCGATGGCCCCCGACCATGGTGATACATTCAGGGGGCACAGCATGTGCCCCCTGTCTGTACCCCCACAAAGTTCCACACAGCATGGACGTCCAAGTCCATGATGTGCTGGAACTTTTTTGCTGTTCCCATTGCAGTGCCTGTTTTCCAGGCACCACCATGGGAATAATAAACGATCACCCACCGTATTACGAGTTACACATTTTTAACTCGTAATACGGTCAGCGGTGCTTGTGCGACTTTGGCGCAGTGGAGGCAGCATTGCGCAGTCGCCGCTGTGCCAAAGTCGTAATCAGGCCCTAAATCTGACAAATTACTGGAGACTTGGGCCCGAATGTAATACTTCACTCACAAAAAACAGTCGCAAAATGATGATCTGAAGTAGGTCACAAATCGACCTACCTCTATAATATGTATGATGTAGGTCACATATTGAGAATGAAGGGAATCCCTTCCTCCTTTAAGTAGTAAGTAACTTTTCAATGCATTGTGACCGGAATTGGCATGGCATATCATTAATACATTACTTATTGAATCACAATTTGGAAGGGATGTCATAAACACTCCCCTACCAAATTGCAATTCGTTTCCATTTCTAAACCCATTTAATGCTTCAGTAACCTTTTACCCATTAACAACAAATTTCATAAAACCAGGCTGGGAAAACCTAAACTGGATAAACAATTTTAACTAAAGTATTGCTAATTCTGCAGAAACAAAAATAAGATCCATAATGTGGAATACAAACTCCATTTGGTTCTCATGCACCTTTGCCATGCGTATCAGCAAAGAAAGCTTACTGAACCTAAAAGGTGTCAGCCGGTTAGTTTCATTACAGTTCTCAATGAGCTAGAGGTATTTTTGTGATCCTAATAAGTACTTATAGGAGAAATTTGTGCTCCCAAATGTTTGCCTTAGTTGAAGTATGCCCATGGAAGCAACATGTACATCCGTAAACAATTGTGAATACAAGATGTGTGAGCTGTTACCAATGATTCCAAATTTGTGTTTTGGTAAGAACATCTGAGAGCTTTGAACTTATTTTTATATGTGTAAACGAGATAATGTAATGGTATCTGAGTTAGACGTACAGTGTCTTTGAGGTCACTAATACTAATGATAACACATTATTGACTGTTTAGCTGAGGAGATGCTGGCACACTGCTGTGTGTTTTTAGTGTATCCAGTGTAGACTGAACATGATTCAAAGCTGTTAGACCTGGCATCCTTGGCGTGGGTCTCCCTTCCATTTTTTCGTAATGCCTCCACTGTTGCTGATATGTTTTTGCTGGACTAGATGCTCATGGGCACTTTGCCGCTGCTAATCAGTGCCAAAGTGCAAGTGCTCCCTATCGTAAATTGATGTATGTATTAGTGACTCCATGATTGGATGATTGGTTTACTTGTCAGTCCCTAGTACCGTGCACTGAGTGTGCCCAGGGCTTGTAAAACCAATGCTGCTGGTGGGCTTGCAGCACGGGTTGTGCCACCCACAGAAGCAGCTTGTAAAGTGTGTCTCAGGCCTGCCATTGCAGAGCCTGTGTGCAGCCTAGGGCTGCCATGTCGACTTGGGGAGTGCACCCACTTCGCAGTCCCTAAACCTTCCCTTTACTGCATGTTGGTCACCCCTAAAGTAGGCCCTAGGGCAGGGTGCATTGTAAGTATAAGGTAGGACATGCCCTGGTGTGGGTGGCATGTCCTAATAGTGAATTACAGCCATTTTCGTTTTTCACTATTGCAAGGCTACCTGCTCCCCATAGGCCAGAATGGGCAGACTGACTATTACACCTTATAGTCAGAACTGACCCCGGGAACATGGTAGAAAAACGAATTTAGTATGCCTGAACTCAGGATGATAAAATACATCTTTTAGTGAAGTTGGTTTTAACATTCTGTGTTTGAAAATACCACTTTTAGAAAATGGGTATTTTCTTGCCTAACTATCCAAGCCTGCCTCTGCTAGGTTGTGTATTCCTTGTCTGGAGATTGAGTGACAGGGGCTGGGGGTGGCTACAGGAGACAGGGTGAGTCAGCACAGGGCTGAATAGAAAGATCTGCATCCAGAGTGGAGGGAGGAGTTGCACCTGGGTCTGAATAGGGCTATGCCTGCCTTCCACAATGCTGGCTCCACCTCCTGCCGGGCGGCTGAGCACTCTGCCCCACATTCTGAAAGGAAAGAAGGAGTCAGAAAAACAAAGTGCTCCAGGACTGACCAGAACTGGTTTTGGGCTAGGCAGAGGCCTCTCTGCCTTCAGAGAACAAAGAGAAACTGTGTATAAAAGGGGACCCAGACCCCTAGGAAATTAGATCACTTTTGGGAACAAGAAGAAACCTTTGCGGAGGAGCGGAACCAAGAAGAAACTGAGGAGAGACTATCCCTAAGCCTGAAGTGCTGCTTGGGGGATTGGCCTGCAGTGGTTTGCCTGACTGCCAAAGAAAGGAGAAAGGAACTTTTGCTTTGCTGTGACTTTCATCAACTTGTGAAGGATCTCCAAGGGCTTGGAAGAGAGCTGGCCCCCTGACCGAAGTCCCAGGACCATTGGACTTCACCCCCTTTGTGAATTGCTGCTGGAAACTCTGTTTCAGTGGCTACAGAGGTAGGGAGCTGTGACCGACTCTCACGACCGACTCGGTGTCCTGTAAGCACCGCATCGAAGCACCGTCTCACCCTGCAATGCACGGCCCTGGTCTCACCGACTCCGTCAATGAGCCGCTGCCTGCACCGCATCGAGGGACAACGCGTCCTGCAACGCTTCGCTACGCCAAATCGAACTGGTCCGACCGACACGGTCACTGCTGCTGAGTTCGAGTCCTGTGACCGCACCGGAGTTGGGCACCGCCCGCACGCTTTGCGACGCACCGCCCGACTCGTACCGCTGTCCGGACTGATCGACGCCAGCTCCTGAATCCGGCTCCGTCGCCGCACCGCAACCTGCCAGCACCGCCTCGAAGCACCGTCTCGCCCTGCAACGCACAGCCTTGGTCTCATCGACTCCGTCCTGACGACGTAAACGAGCCGCTGCCTGCACCGCATCGAGGGACAACGCGTCCTGCAACGCTTCCATCTTGCATCGCGATCGCGACGTACAGCCATCCGGCTCGCTCGCCCGTGCCTGCCGCTTCAAGTAAAAGGTACTGTGACCGAGTCTGTCTACGCTGTGTTGGCCCGTCTCGACGCGGTCAGCTGGATTTGTTAGACTCTGTTTGTTCTCGACATCGCCGTAGCCGGAGGAGGCTACCGACTCGCACAGAACCTTGAATTAAGCCTTTTTGATCAGAACTAAGCACTCTTGACAGTATTGTGGATTATTTTTGTCGTTTATGGTCTTGTGATAAATCTATATAAAGTATACCTATTTTTATAAATATATAACCGGTGTGGTGTCCATTTGTAGTGTTGTCACTTGATTACTGTATTTGTTCACAAATGCTTTACACACTGCCTCTGGACTAAGCCTGTCTGCTCGTGCCAAGCTACCAAGAGGGTGAGCAGGGGTTATTTCAGGAGTGTACCTACTTTCCCTGACTAGACTCAAGGGCCCCTATTTGGACAAAGGTACCTACCTCTGCCAACTAGAGACCCCCAAATCTAACATTGGTGGCAGCGGTGGGATTCTGGACTTGCATTTGTGACTCATATACAGTGATTGGTGAACACTACTTAGTGAGTGCAGACCAAAAACGCAACCACATACTTTAATAGCATTTTTTCTGGGATTTCCTATTTTTTGCAACTGCCAAGTTTAATCACTATGGAGAAACCAGCATCAGTAGCCTCTGTTGAGTGTGATTGGGAAGAAGAGAGGCTAGAATGCTACACTCTCAAGCAGCTCAGGCAATTCTGCAAAAAGTTTAAAGTGTCCATGACCGGGCTCTCCAGGAAGGAGGACCTCCAAAAGGTGCTGAGGGCCTGGGTCGAATCAAGGAGTGCCCCTGTGGAGCGGGCTGAGAATGCAGAAGGGCAGCTGGAGGGGCTATTGGGTCTAGGGGCTGGAAGACCACCTTCCCCAGTAGGTAGCAGTGTTTCTGCCAGAGGACTGTCTCCAGAGGAGTTGGAGGACAGGAAAGAGAGTAGGATGCACGAAATGGAGCTGACCAAGCTCAAGCTGAATGGGCAGTTAGAATTCGAAATGCAAACTAGGAAATTAGCCCTAGAGGAAAAGAAAATGCAG
The DNA here is from genome assembly GCA_963921515.1 of Calotriton arnoldi. Lineage (NCBI taxonomy): Eukaryota > Metazoa > Chordata > Amphibia > Caudata > Salamandridae > Calotriton > Calotriton arnoldi. The sequence goes on along the minus strand of CAWUFW010002804.1, from coordinate 1,865,399 downwards.
TTTGAACATGAGAAAGTTTTGAGGGAGTTGGAATTGAAGGCCAAAAGCTTAGAGATTACTCCCTCTGGTGGCAGTGTACCGCCTGTGCCTGTTGAAGCTAGAGTGTATATTCTAAGCCTGGGCGTAGTTCGCGAAGTAGCGCTACGCGAAGCTACACAAAGTGCAGTTCGCACTACGCGAGCTACGCGTAGTGCACTGTTCGCAATGATTGCACAGTGCCGGATGCTTGTCCGCACTGTGCAATCATTGAAAACGGCATCTTGCACAGTGTGAGCTGTCTTTTACTGCCGCTCGAGTAGATTTTTACTCGAGCGGCAGCTTTCTCAACGCGGATTGGTAGTTTCTCATCGCGAGCGGTCGCGAGCATACGCGACCACTCGCAATGAGAAACCTGACCTCCCCGCGTTGAGAATCTCGCCGGGAGGTTTATTTTCCACGCTCGCGATCGGCAACTTGATGTTGCTGATCGCGAACGAGAAAAATTCTCGCCGGGATGTCATTTTGCTTGCTCGCGGTCGCCAACTTGACGTTGAGGACCGCGAGCAAGCAAAAAATGACCGCTGCACTACGCTACGTGTGTTTGCACTGTGCTACGTGCAATTCGCGTTGTGCGAAGTAGCGCAAATTTCGCAAACTATGCGAGCGTAGCGTAGTGCTTTGCCCAGGGTTAGTATATTCCCAAAGAGGTGGTGAAGGAGTTTTTTAAAAATGATGACATTGGGCAGTGGTTCAAAGCTTATGAGGTAGCCATGTCTTCCCACCGGGTCCCTGAGAAGGATTGGGGAGAGGGGTTGTGGGGACGGTTCCTCAGTGAAGGGCGGGATTCCTTGTTGGATTTGCCCTCTGAAGTCTATAATTCGTTCAGCCACATGAAAGATGAATTAATGACTAGGTATGGTTTGACCCCTGAGCTTTATAGGCAAAGGTTCAGGAACTGTAGTAAGATTGAAAGCAGTACCTGGGTTGAATATGTGACCTTCTTTTGCAGAGCCTTGGATGGTTGGGTAAAGGGTAGCAAAGCGACTGATTTTCAGGCGCTCTTTGATTTGATTTCATGGGAGCACTTGTCCAGTAATTGCTTTCCTGAGCTACGCCAGCACCTGATTTATAGTAAGCTGACTAACCCTAGGCAGCTTGCTGAGGAGGCGGACCGCTGGGTGAGTACCCGGGTCCACAAGTGTCATGTTGGAGACTCCGCCAAGGGTGGGCAGGGTCCCCAGCAGAAGAGTGGGGGGGACAAGGGTAAACAGAGGGAGTTCCATAAAGGGCCCCAAAGTAGACCCCAAGGGAACCAAGGGAAAGGTTCCCAGCCTCCCCCTGAGAAGAAGCCAGTGGCCCTGACAGGCCCCCTGTTCACCAGGGACCACTGGTATGTTACAAGTGTGGCGCCCCTGGCCACAAGGCAAACGATCCTCGTTGCCCCTTGCATGGAAAACCAGCACCCACTGGTGCAGTCCCCGGCAGTTGGCTAGTGTAGCCTTGGGGGAGGAGTTGGGTGTCCAAGGTGGGGGGATCCCACAGTGTTTTCCCTTGTCTCCTTAGGAGACTCTGAGATGGTCCCTAGGACCCCGCTGCCTGAGAACACTAAGAAATACAGGCAGTGGGTGACCATCAATGGCCATAGGGTGGAGGCTCTGAGAGACACAGGAGCCAGTGTGACAGCTGTCAAGTGTCACCTGGTGTCTAAGGAGCAGGTTATCCCTGATGCATTCTATCCGGTTGTTGCCGCTGACAACACAGAGAGTCACTGCAAGGTGGCTCAGGTTCCCTTTGAATGTGGGGGGTCTCGGGTACTCTTCAAGTAGCTGTGAGGCCAGCCATGCCTGTTGACTGTTTGTTAGGGAACGATTTGGAGAGCTCACCTTGGGCTAAGGTGGAGCGGAGTGCGCATTTAGAAATGTTGGGCTTGCCTGATTGGGCATGTGTGACCACCCGGTCAATGGCAGCTAAAGGTGTTCAAGAGGACCTGGAGCCTGAGAGAGAGGCCCAGGTGCCTGCCGGAGAGAGAGGAGGCAGGGGGCGCGGGAAACCAGCCCCCGAAGTTCCCACGGTCCAGGAGGAGGCAGACCCTGAGGGGGATGCCCTGGAGCCTACAGGAGAACAGGTAGCTGAACTGGGGGACCTACCTGAGCTGACCCATTGGCAGCAAGAAGGAGGACCCTCCAGGGAGGAGTTCTGCGAGGAGCAGAACACATGCCCTTCTCTCGTGGGTCTGAGGCAACAGGCCACATACCAGGCAGCAGGTGATCAGTCTGGATCACATTGGATTTACTGGGAGAATGGTCTCCTGTATTCAGAGCCTAAGGTTGCTGAGCCTGGGTCAGCCCGTGTGCTGGTGGTACCCCAGCGCTTCAGAGCCTTCCTACTGGGGTTGGCTCATGATGTACCGTTAGCAGGACATCTGGGGCAGGACAAGACCTTTGACAGGCTTGTTATCCATTTCTATTGGCCCCAGATGCGCAGGAGTGCCGCCACTCACTGCAGGACCTGTCAGACTTGCCAGGCAAGTGGAAAGAGTGGGAGGAAGCACAAGGCTCCACTCCAGCCATTCCCTGTGGTCAGCACCCCCTTTGAACGGGTGGGTATTGACATTGTGGGGCCACTGGACCCCAAGAAAGCCATGGGCAACAGGTTTATCCTGGTCTTGGTGGACCATGCCACCCGGTACCCTGAAACCATCCCTCTGAGGACAGTGACGGCCCCCGTGGTGGGACGGGCACTGATGGGAATTTTCTCACGTGTGGGATTCCCTCAAGAGGTGGTGTCTGACAGAGGTACCAACTTCGTGTCCAAGTACATGAAGTCCCTGTGGCAGGAGTGCGGTGTAACTTACAAGTTCACCACTCCTTACCACCCTCAAGGAAATGGGCTGGTTGAGAGATTCAACCGGACCCTCAAGGGCATGATTATGGGTCTGGAAGAACCCATGAGGCATAAATGGGACGTCCTCTTACCATGCCTGTTGTTTGCATACCGGGAGGTGCCACAGAAGTCTCTAGGGTTCAGTCCCTTTGAGCTCCTCTATGGACACCCGGTGCGAGTACCTCTGAGTTTGGTCAAGGAAGGCTGGGAGCAATCTCCCAGGAAACCTCCCCAGGATGTATACAGTTACTTGCTGGCCTTCAGGAACCAGACTAGGCGTTTCAGAGAACTTGCTGAGGCAAATCTGGAAGCCAGCCAGGAGGAGATGAAGCGGTGGTACGACCAGAATGCCACTCTGGTAGAGCTTCAGCCTGGTCAGAAAGTGTGGGTCATGGCCCCTGTGGAGCCTTGTGCGCTCCAGGACAGGTGGAACGGCCCTTTAACGGTGGTGGAGCGCAAGAGTCCAGTTACCTATTTGGTGGACTTGCAGTCTCCCAGGAACCCCTTGCGGGTCCTGCATGTGAACCGCCTGAAGCCCCACTTGGAGAGGTCCCAAGTGGGCATGCTCTTAGCTACAGATGATGGAATGGAGGAGGAGACCAAGCCTCTTCCTGACCTCCTGTCAGCCCGAGAGCAAGATGGATCAGTGGAGGGAGTAAACCTCTCTACCTCCCTGACACCTGAGCAGCAGGGTGACTGTCGCCAACTGTTGGGACAGTTCCCTGACCTGTTCTCCCTGGTTCCCAGTGTCACTCATTGGTGCGTCCATGATGTGGACACTGGGGACAGTCTTCCTGTGAAGCACAAGGCTTACAGGGTGACTGACAGGGTCAGAGCCTGCATCAAGGAGGAGGTCTCCAAGATGTTTGCGCTAGGGGTGATTGAGTCCTCTAACAGCCCTTGGGCCAGCCCAGTGGTCTTGGTTCCAAAGGCTGCAGCACCTGGTGCCACACCAGAACTCCGGTTCTGTGTGGACTACAGGGGACTCAATTCCGTCACCAGGACTGACGCCCACCCCATCCCCAGAGCTGATGAGCTCATAGATCGGTTAGGGGCTGCGCGGTACCTCAGCACGTTTGACTTAACTTCTGGGTCCTGGCAGATCGCCTTGACTGATGGGGCAAAAGAGAGGTCAGCATTCTCCACACCAGATGGGCACTACCAGTTCCGGGTGATGCCCTTTGGGATGAAGAATGCCCCTGCCACCTTTCAGAGGTTGGTCAACCAGGTGTTGGTTGGACTGGAGGATTTCAGTGCCGCCTACCTGGATGACATCGCAGTGTTCAGTGCCAGTTGGGAAGAACATCTGCGCCACCTCTGGGAAGTGTTGAGGGCGCTGCGGAGGGCAGGCCTCACAATCAAGGCGAGTAAGTGCCAGATTGGGCAGGGTTCTGTGGTGTACTTGGGACACCAGGTTGGAAGCGGCCAGGTGGCACCCCTCCAACTGAAAATTGATACCATTCTGGCTTGGGAGCCCCCCAAGACCCAGACAGAGGTGAGAGCCTTCCTAGGACTCACCGGGTATTACCGCAGATTCGTCAAGGGGTATGGCAGCATTGTTGCCCCCTTGACAGAGCTGACTTCCAAGAAGCAGCCCAGGAAAGTGATTTGGACTGACGCCTGTCAGAAAGCTTTTGACACCTTGAAGACTGCCATGTGCACGGCGCCTGTGCTCCAGGCACCCAACTTCTCCAATTAGTTCATTGTTCAGACCGACGCTTCAGAGCATGGTGTAGGGGCTGTTCTATCACAGATCAATGAGGAGGGCCTAGACCAACCTGTAGCCTTCATCAGTAGGAGGTTACTTCCCGGGAACAGAGATGGAGTGCTATTGAGCGTGAGGCATTTGCTGTGGTCTGGGCACTGAAGAAGCTGAGACCATACCTGTTTGGGACTCACTTCCGGGTTCAGACAGACCACAGGCCCCTCAGATGGTTGATGCAGATGATGGGTGAGAATCCAAAGCTGTTGAGGTGGTCCATTTCCCTACAGGGGATGGACTTTACGGTGGAACACCGCCCTGGTACAGAACATGCCAATGCTGATGGACTGTCCAGATTTTTCCGCCTTAGCGATGAGAACTCCCTAGGGGTAGGATAGTTCTCCCCACATTTCAGCTGGAGGGGACACGTGTTAGACCTGGCATCCTTGGCGTGGGTCTCCCTTCCATTTTTTCGTAATGCCTCCACTGTTGCCGATATGTTTTTGCTGGACTAGATGCTCATGGGCACTTTGCCGCTGCTAATCAGTGCCAAAGTGCAAGTGCTCCCTATCATGAATTGATGTATGTATTAGTGACTCCATGATTGGATGATTGGTTTACTTGTCAGTCCCTAGTACCGTGCACTGAGTGTGCCCAGGGCTTGTAAAACCAATGCTGCTGGTGGGCTTGCAGCACGGGTTGTGCCACCCACAGAAGCAGCTTGTAAAGTGTGTCTCAGGCCTGCCATTGCAGAGCCTGTGTGCAGCCTAGGGCTGCCATGTCGACTTGGTGAGTGCACCCACTTCCCAGTCCCTAAACCTTCCCTTTACTGCATGTTGGTCGCCCCTAAAGTAGGCCCTAGGGCAGGGTGCATTGTAAGTATAAGGTAGGACATGCCCTGGTGTGGGTGGCATGTCCTAATAGTGAATTACAGCCATTTTCGTTTTTCACTATTGCAAGGCTACCTGCTCCCCATAGGCCAGAATGGGCAGACTGACTATTACACCTTATAGTCAGAACTGACCCCGGGAACATGGTAGAAAAACGAATTTAGTTTGCCTGAACTCAGGATGATAAAATACATCTTTTAGTGAAGTTGGTTTTAACATTCTGTGTTTGAAAATACCACTTTTAGAAAGTGGGTATTTTCTTGCCTAACTATCCAAGCCTGCCTCTGCTAGGTTGTGTATTCCTTGTCTGGAGATTGAGTGACAGGGGCTGGGGGTGGCTACAGGAGACAGGGTGAGTCAGCACAGGGCTGAATAGAAAGATCTGCATCCAGAGTGGAGGGAGGAGTTGCACCTGGGTCTGAATAGGGCTATGCCTGCCTTCCACAATGCTGGCTCCACCTCCTGCCGGGCGGCTGAGCACTCTGCCCCACATTCTGAAAGGAAAGAAGGAGTCAGAAAAACAAAGTGCTCCAGGACTGACCAGAACTGGTTTTGGGCTAGGCAGAGGCCTCTCTGCCTTCAGAGAACAAAGAGAAACTGTGTATAAAAAGGGGACCCAGACCCCTAGGAAATTAGATCACTTTTGGGAACAAGAAGAAACCTTTGCGGAGGAGCGGAACCAAGAAGAAACTGAGGAGAGACTATCCCTAAGCCTGAAGTGCTGCTTGGGGGATTGGCCTGCAGTGGTTTGCCTGACTGCCAAAGAAAGAAGAAAGGAACTTTTGCTTTGCTATGACTTTCATCAACTTGTGAAGGATCTCCAAGGGCTTGGAAGAGAGCTGGCCCCCTGACCGAAGTCCCAGGACCATTGGACTTCACCCCCTTTGTGAATTGCTGCTGGAAACTCTGTTTCAGTGGCTACAGAGGTAGGGAGCTGTGACCGACTCTCACGACCGACTCGGTGTCCTGTAAGCACCGCATCGAAGCACCGTCTCGCCCTGCAACGCACGGCCCTGGTCTCACCGACTCCGTCAACGAGCCGCTGCCTGCACCGCATCGAGATACAACGCGTCCTGCAACGCTTCGCTACGCCAAATCGAACTGGTCCGACCGACACGGTCACTGCTGCTGAGTTCGAGTCCTGTGACCGCACCGGAGTTGGGCACCGCTCGCACGCTTTGCGACGCACCGCCCGACTCGCACCGCTGTCCGGACTGATCGACGCCAGCTCCTGAATCCGGCTCCGTCGCCGCACCGCAACCTGCCAGCACCGCCTCGAAGCACCGTCTCGCCCTGCAACGCACGGCCTTGGTCTCACCGACTCCGTCCTGACGACGTCAACGAGCTGCTGCCTGCACCGCATCGAGGGACAACGGGTCCTGCAACGCTTCCATCCCGATCGCGACGTACAGCCATCCGGCTCGCACGCCTGTGCCTGCCGCTTAAAGTAAAAGGTACTGTGACCGAGTCTGTCTACGCTGTGTTGGCCCGTCTCGACGCGGTCAGCTGGATTTGTTAGACTCTGTTTGTTCTCGACATCGCCATAGCCGGAGGAGGCTACCGGCTCGCACAGAACCTTGAATTAAGCCTTTTTGATCAGAACTAAGCACTCTTGACAGTATTGTGGATTATTTTTGTCGTTTATGGTCTTGTGATAAATCTATATAAAGTATACCTATTTTTATAAATATATAACCGGTGTGGTGTCCATTTGTAGTGTTGTCACTTGATTACTGTATGTGTTCACAAATGCTTTACACACTGCCTCTGGACTAAGCCTGTCTGCTCGTGCCAAGCTACCAAGAGGGTGAGCAGGGGTTATTTCAGGAGTGTACCTACTTTCCCTGACTAGACTCAAGGGCCCCTATTTGGACAAAGGTACCTACCTCTGCCAACTAGAGACCCCCAAATCTAACAAAAGCCAAATGTGTCTTGTTTACTGATTTAGTGTGCATTTCACCAGAGGATTTACTTTGTGTTTATCTGTACAAAATGTGTTTGTCTAAGTGCTATTGTGGATGATGTTCCAGTCCGTGCAAGATGTGAAGCCTCCTATGATTCTGTCTTGTAAAAGTTGCTGCTGAGGAAGATCATTAATCAGTTGAGGAGAGAGAGAGTGGGACACAGAAGCTCAAGTGAAAACGAGTGTTAGCCAGGGCCTTTACTCTTTATGCCAATCAAGAATCTGAAGGTGTCTTTGTATAGATAGTCTCTGTCTAGCACATCATTTCGAGTGATAGGCAAGACCTGAATCTGCTTTCCCTGAGAGAAACCCCAGGGTCCTAAACTTCTTTTTTCAGTGAACCATGTGCCTTCCTCAGTTTGAGTACTGCAGGTTGAGCGGTGGACTTGGGCAAAATAGCGCCCTTGTGAACCATCAGGACTCTAATTGTAGTTTTAGCAACCCTGGGATAATGGCATTATCCCACACTTCTGATTGTGAGAGATAATAGTCAGATAGAACTTAAAGATTGTGAGCATATTGTGTTGAGAGTAGTCACAGAATATACTGCAATTGTGTTGGGAGTAGTCACCGATGTTACTGCAAACCGTGTCATGAAAAGGTGTACATTTGCCAAATGTGTGTTTTGATCATGGCTGGTGGCACGAGGTATAGCATGAGTTATGTGCATTGTAAACCATAACTAGAAAATGCCAATGTGTTACGAGTTTAGCCAGAACCAAAACTCACTTTTTAACTGTGTTTTCTCAGTGAATTTCATTAAAAAAAATCTTTTTCATAATCTATTTAATTTTAATCCCCACTGCACGCGGTCTTTGATCGGCACAGCAGGGCCTTTGGCTGTGTGTTTCTCTTGGCCTGTTCCTGTTCCTAACCCATCAGGGCAGCCCAACCAACACTGTGCATGGCTTTTGGGAGTTGGCTGCAGGGCCAGGTCCTGTGCCCAGCCCGCCGTGGCTGCTCAACCCTGTTGGAATATTTTTCTGACCTTCCTTTTTGTGGCTTTAGGAATCTGGGTACTTTGCCACTGCTGACCAGTGCTAAAGTGTATGTGCTCTCTCCCTTAAACATGGTATAATTGGTTTCCAACTGTTTGGCATATTTGATTTACTTATAAGTAACCCTGGGCAAAGCACTACGCTACGCTCGCGTAGTTTGCGAAGTTTGCGCTACTTCGCACAACGCGAATTGCACGTAGCACAGTGCAAACACGCCTAGCGTAGTGCAGCGGTCATTTTTTGCTTGCTCGCGGTCCTCAACGTCAAGTTGGCGACCGCGAGCAAGCAAAATGACATCCCGGCGAGATTCTCAACGCAGGGAGGTCAGGTTTCTCATTGCGAGTGGTCGCGTATGCTCGCGACCGCTCGCGATGAGAAACTACCAGTTCGCGTTGAGAAAGCTGCCGCTCGAGTAAAAATCTACTCGAGCAGCAGTAAAAGACAGCTCGCACTGTGCAAGATGCCGTTTTCAATGATTGCACAGTGCGGACAAGCATCCGGCACTGTGCAATCATTGCGAACAGTGCACTACGCAGTTCGCGTAGTGCTACGCGTAGTTCGCGTAGTGCGAACTGCACTTTGCGTAGCTTCGCGTAGCGCTACTTCGCGAACTACGCCCAGGCTTACTTATAAGTCCCTTGTAAAGTGGTATACCATATACCCAGGGCCTGTAAGTTAAATGCTACTAGAGGGCTGCAGCACTGATTGTGCCATCTGCAGAAGTAGCCTTTCAAACCTGTCTCAGGCCTGCCACAGCAGTGCCTCTATGTGCAGTTTACAGCCAGTTCAACTTGGCATTTAAAACTGCTTGCCAAGCCTTAAACTGCCCTTTTGTTACATATAAGTCACCCCTAAGGTAGGCCTTAGGTAGCCCTAAGGGCAGGTTGCTATGTAAGTAAAAGGTAGGACATGTACTGTTGTGGTTTGCATGTCCTGGTAGTGACAAACAGACTATTTTGTTTTTCACTACTGTGAGGCCTACCCCTCTCATAGGTTAGAATTGGGAGTTTCCTTATACCCTTTTAAGTGCTAATTACTGATCAGAGAGGAGTAGCTTTTTCATGTTTGATATGTTTGGAATGGTAATCATAAATCCTCCTTATTAGTGAAGTTGGATTTGAAATTACTGTTTTAGAAATGTTACTTATAGAAAGTGGACATTTTTCTGTACTTACTGCTCTTTGTGCCTGACAGCCTGTCTCCAATACACATCTGGGCTGGGTGGCAGCTGCACTTTTTGCATTCCCTCTAGACAGCCACAAACACAGGAAAGGCTAAGTGTGACAGAGGACTCATCTGCATTCATCTGCATTCTGGGGAGGTGGATCACACTTACACTTACATCGGAATAGGCTGCGTCCTGTCCTCACACAAAGCAGTGATTTATCCCCCAGGGCTAGCTTGGCAGACAGGACTGTGTTGAAAGGGATCCTTTTGCACTTCAAAAGTTCCATTGAAGTCACCCCCTACATCAAAGGCACTTCTGGGCATAAGTACTGAGTCTCTGACCCCTTCAATTTAGACATTGCGTGGGACTTGTAACTAGACACTGCTGGTTCTACATCTGCACATTGCCAGGACTGCGGTGCTGCTAGGAGGGACTGCCACTTTGCTAATCGCTTTTCTGTGCTAGGATTGCTTCTTGCTGGGTGCTGTGCTGCAGGAGGAACTGCCACTCTGTGATCTGCCTTGTGTACGAGCCTGCTGACTGCTACCACTTTGCGGTGCCACTACTCGTGATCTCCAGGGGCTTGTTTGTTTGCTTTTTGTTTATGAAGTCTCAGGGCCATAAAAGACTTCAAATTCCCCTGACCGGCAGACAGGAGCCCTACAACGGTCGTTTACTCCTCTCTGACCTGCATCTACCAACCTCAAGGACTCAGTGCGTCGTTTTGCCAACCAGCGGCTAAACTCTTGCAGATCGAATTCCCCACTGTGCTCAAAGCAGCTGTGGAACCTTTCAGCGCGGCTGCAACATGATACACTGTGCTAGTGGTGAGCTGCATGTCCCGAAGTACGAGGCTCACCAACCATCTCGGCAAACAGAGCCGCACAGTGCTTCCTGCTTCATCCGCCGCTGCGGTGATTTCAATCAGCTGATGACGTAGGTCCTGTTGACACGACTCGCTGACAACCCCTGCAGCCCGACTCCTGGATTGACCCAGGCACTGCAGGCTCCTATACCTCAACATCGCTTCAAGGTACTGTGTTTGGCCAACTCACGCTAACTTGCGTGCAGCTCCCCTGCATCGGAGCCTGGCCTGAGTGGCCCACTGAACCCGTTCCAGCGCCTTTGGGCTTTGGTGGCATTGTTCATGTGTGATACCAAGCAGTATCATGAAAAGTATACCTTTCATATTTATCGTTTTGGTCTTGCTTTACTGATAATAGAAAAAACTACTTTTATAAACTTTTGTGGAGTCTTTTTTGGTGTATTCATTGAGTTACTGTGTGTGTGTGTGCTGCGCAAATACTTTATAAATTGCCTTTTTAGGTAAACCTGACTGCTCTGTGCCAAGCTACAAGAAGGTGAGCACAGGCTATCTTTTAGTGTATACTAGCCTGCCCTGATTAGAGTAAGGATTTCTGTCTAGCTTGGATGTATACCTCAACCAACCAAGAATTCCATTTCTAACAAACCCCCGCTTCGCACAGCCTGTTTTGTTGTAACTATTCTATGATCTGCACAGCCTTCGGCCAGGCCTGTGCCCAAAAAACTTCCACTTTGTGCTGGCAGACTTGGTTGCAGGGGTTAACTGGACTTTCAATGGACTTAATTCCATGCAGAATAATTGAACAGCACCAAAGTTATTAGTGATTCAAACTCTAATTGCCCTCCCATTTATCTCTAACTTATTTATCTTTGTGTCCCCCTCCTCCAAATCTGATCAAAACTAGGCAGGTTTTAATTACGTCAGCATCATTGGCATGCTTATGGTAATTTTATGTAACGAAATGTATGCCTAATTAACAAGATCACGCCAATATGCCACATTATTATTATTTTAGTTTCATATAGCATGTTTGCTGTCCATAGGCTTTCCCAGCGCTTAGGTGGAGTACTAAACAGCTACAGGAGTGATACTGGAATTAGCCAGGTTTAGGCTCATCGGCATGAAGTGGAAGATTAAAATAACCAGCATTTTTAGCTTCCTGCGGAAGGCCAGTAGGGTCGCACAGCATTGTAGGGATTCCAAGAGAGCATTCAACAATCTAGGACAATTGCTTGAGCGCAGGGTGCGGGAAGGATGGTAGGGGGTGACGGTGCCTTGAACTCAATGTGCTTGTCCACCCTGAAACCAATGGACATCATGAAGAAGGCCAGACAAGTGTTTAGGGAGCTATAACAAGAGTCTGGCGGCGGAATTCTGAACCACCTGAAGGCGTCTAATCACAGTCTTATCTGCTCCCAGATAAAGGATGTTTCCATTACCTATCCTAGACATAATCATGGCCTGGATGACGGTCCTCTGGACCGAGAAGGGAAGTACCCATAGGATCTTTTTGAGCCACCTCACGGTGGCAAAGCATAAGGAGTCACATTGGTTACTTGAGGCATTAATGGATAGATGCCAATCTAACCAAACACCAAGGTTCTTCACCTTGTGAGTGGGTACAGGAAGAGTTCCAAGTGAAGAAGACCAGTGTTGGGGCCCCCAAAGTTTGGGATTCCTGCCTAGTACAGTCAACCTTAGGGAGTTCGAGTGATTCCAAGTGGAGACAAGCCAGAGGCATGAGTTGAGATCTTATGAGGAGGCATCCTGCGCATACGATAATGAAAAGATAATCTGGGTGTCATATGCGTATAAAAAAAGAGTGAGGCCGCAGCTTTCCACTAGGTCCGCATTGAAAAGCATAGGGCTAAGGGAAGAACCCTGTGGGACTCTGGAGGAGAGTGGGTGTGTGCTAGATGCAACATTTGTAGAGAAAACCTGAAGCGCGCAGTCCATCCGGTAGGAGGATAGCCAGTTCAGTGCGGTGCCTTGAAACCCCAGATGAATCATTCTTTTGATAAGACGGCCATGGGACACAGTGTCAAAAGCTAATGTCTAGTAGGATGAGCCGCCCGTGTCTAGTACCTGCCTGAGATGCTCTGTAACCCCTGATAGAGCGGATTCAATGCCATGCTCAGCCTGAAATACGGACTGGAAAGGGTGAAGGGCATTCTGGGTCTCCACAAACAAGGTAAACTGGGTGTTGATATGCTTCTCCAGTATTTTGGATAAATTGGGATGCAAAGAGACGGGCCTGTAATTGGACCAGTTGGGCGGGTCAAAGTGTTTTTTTTTCAGTAGGTGTAGCACCATAGCAGACTTCCAGGCTTGGGGAGGAGTCCCTCCTTTAGGGAAGAGTTCAGAAGTTCCACCAGGGGAGACAAAAGGTGGTGACTCAGGATGCTCAATTTAGCCGGGAGAGAGGATCAAGAGGAGAACCTGACTTAATGGATTTTAGCAGATCCGTAAATTGCATTACATCTAGGGTGAGCGAGTTGAATGTTTGTGACTTTTTTGACGAAATAGGCTGGCAACTCTTCGCATTGGGCTTGAGACAGTGAGAGGGAGGGCTCTATTTTGCTGGGGTTGGATAGGGCTCGAATCACTTTCAAAAGCGTTTTCAGATGGTTTTGGGAATTAGAGATTATTTTGTAGAAGATGGATGCACGAGTGTTTCTACAATTCCTGTGGTAGTGGCTCAGATCTGATTTATATTTTAATTTGGAGTTATGATCATAGAGTTGTTTTCTTCTAAGAGAGATGGATTATTACAAGGGGCAAGAGGGTATTGCCTGGACACACTTTTAATTTGGATGGTAAGAGTATATCAAGGGAGTTTCTGAGCCAGTTGTAGACCATGGGCTGATCTATGTCAACCTGGTGGACCAATTGGGGAGAGGTACTGGATAAGTGGGAATGGAAAGCAGGAATGTCGAGTATTTCCCAGTTCCTGACCATCAAGTTAGGGCCTGTTGCGACGGGACAGATGGAAGTGTGGTGGGGAATGAAGAAAGGAACTGCAACATTGTCTGTCCGCGGTAATGGCATAGGAAGATCGTTGGGGAGACCAGAATAATTGGAGAAAATCGGGTCCAGCCAGTAGCTCCTCTTATGTGTGGGGTGGAGTTAATTAAATTGAGATTGAGAGCGTTCAGATCTTCTCTAAACGTGTGATGTAGTTTGCAGGTGGAGTCTTCAAAATACATGTTTAGGTCACCTAAGAATGTAAAGTTGGCGCTTTTAAATATGTAAGGAGAGATTAAGTCGGAAACGGTTGCGCACCAATTTCTGGTGTAACCTGGGGGCTGATAGATTAGGGCACTGGAAGCCGCAAATGTAGGCGTAAGATGAAGTGTGTAGAAGAGAGCTTCACAAACTGGCGAGGGTTTTACATTTAAAGGTGTCACTGTAATTAATGGCAACGCAACCTCCTAACTCATCTATGCGATCTCTTCTGCTAATGCAGCAGTTGTGTGGCATTGCGGAAATGACATCTGGTGTGGATGCCTCATGTAACCATGTTTCCGTGAGGAACATGGCATCATGGTCATTATCTACAAGGAAGTCGAAGATTAATTGTTGGTGCATGGGCCAGGAGCAGCATGTTTAAACTAAAAAAGCAGAAGCTTCTCTTGGTGGGGCCATCTGTATTCACAGCCAGTGGTGGTTCGCAGAGGTAACGCTGTGGGGCGGTGAGGTGGGGGGGCGGGGCTGTGTGGGGGGGTAGTGGAGTCCAACATACGACGGCAGATATTTATTTATTTATTTACGTTCACCTTTGCCGTCATATGTCGGACTCCACTACCCCCCACCCAGCCCTGCCCCCGCCCTGCCTCACCACCCCACAGCTTTACATCTGCGAGCGACCACTGTTCACAGCACTCTTGCGCTCACCCTCCGGGGTGTTAATACTGGATGCATCACCTGAAATCTCAGGGGAATTCTTCAGGTTGCACGCAAAGTGACAGTGCTTGCAGTAGATGCTGTCAACTGAGGGGTCAATTGACGATCTGCATGCCTCCAGACAAGCTGGGCAAAGTGATTTAAGCTGGTTGGGGGGAAAGAATTTTCTATGGACCTTGAAAGGGGCAGGGGTCCTGGCCCCGATCGGGTGCTGATGGGCACAGATACGCTTGCCTTTGGTACACCGGTGGCAAGCCCTCTGTGCCCATCCTTTGCACGTCGGCACCAGGCTGTCGTTTAATAGTTCAGGCTGAGCTTCAAAATGCCGATCAGCTGCACCACAAGTTGTCCAAAATGGTGGCCTCCAAGGCGCAGCTGAGATAAGTGGAAGGACGCGGTGCCAGCTCCCTCTGCACAATCAGGAAACCCACGGCAGACCGAGGAGCTGGGAAAAGAGTACAGTAGAGCAGGTACTTATGAATGTGCAGAGTGGCATGTAAGTTCTAGGTATTGTTTCAAAAGAAAATCCCACACATTCCCCAGTGTATTAAATTAGGCGAGAGGAAGTACAACTGTTAAAAGAGAGATTAATTCCTTTTTAAAAAATGGTTCCCCTGTATAGCAATTCAGTGATGAGTGTGCTAAAACCAATGAGGTCGACCTTGCTTTAAAAAATCCAGTTCGGGGGAAAATCATAGGGTGGTCACTATGCTTTGCAGGCTCATTGTTTTGTTTGGGTAGACCACTTGGGTAATTTTGTGAGCACTAAACTGCAATTACAAACGTGAGTAGAAGTTTGATTAACATGAGCGTTCGGAAACTCAACTTAATACATTTTCGAGTTAAATTTTTACTCGAATGGACCGTTTGAGTATTTCTTAAATGCAAAATGCATTTTGGTTCTTTTTAACAAGACAAAAGTGCCATGGAGACTGTGAGACTACTGTAAATATTGTAGCAACAACCTTCTCTTGTCCAAAAAAGCTTGTCTTCTTTGTTCAGCCGTTGGTCATTTTGGATTTGGGTTCTGAAAGGAAAGCATCACTCTCTTTTTGTCTGCAATATGTGCTGCACCTACATCCTGGGAATTTTTAATTCGTGGAAAAAATCAAGTAAGTTCAATACAGCACTTTGTTGTTTGAGGGAGGGCAGGCACCTCTATTTTTTTCCTCTTTTTGGATTTTTTTTGTGTTTGTTGTAAGATTAACAGGACCATAGGAGTAGGGACACTTACGAGATTATGTTTTTGTAAGGGATAATGATTGCACAGTTTCAGGATGGTGGAGGTCCGAGGTTATAATGACATTCTCTCTATTTCCATGCATTTGTGAATTTTGTTTACATTTGTTAATTCTATTGTGTTGTTTTACTGTTGGTACCCCAATCTGTCCTGCTGTAAGTCTGGAGAATTTTTCTAATGTATTTTCACACTCTTGCTGCTGCCATGCCATTTTAAAATTATTTTAGGAGCTTATGGATGGCCTTGTATTAAATGCAAAATGTGGGCTATTTTTTGTATTCATGTGCCTTTTGGTGACAAGGGTCTGGGTGGCTCCAGGAGTTCAGTCTCAACTAGCCAGATATGTTCCTTTGTTGTCAGCTATCTTCTTTCCTGTGTGCCTGGCCACCATTTTTTAGAGTTTGTATTTGTGTTAGTGGTTGATATTGTGTTTTACTTTGTCCTGCAGCTTTTAAACGTATTTTGGGAGGTCAATTTATGTTGGCCTTGACTGTTTGTGGTTGGGAATATTTTCAAGATTATTTAATTTTCTTTCCTGGCATTGCTGCTTTATTTATTGTCAGTAAAGGGCAGTCCCGTATGTGGTTCCGGACACATTTTGGGTAAATATTTTGTATCAGAGCAATCCTTTCCTTCAATGCTATACATTTTGTTTTCGTGGGAGGAGGGGTTGCTCCTGGCAGTTTACAACAACCATGTTCTTTGTTCTTAATTCATTTATTTAATTTTTGCCTGCACCCGTACATGCCATAGGGTCCCCTTGGGCCCTGGACTGGCCCTGGACTGGTGCCATCAACTATTTAATTCATTTATTCCGTTTTTGCCTGTCCCCTCCACCTATAGAGTGCCTATGGGCCCTATGGTGATGTTGATGATGATGATGATGATGATGATGGTTAGTATTACACTGGCTAGAATGGCCAAGTCCCACTGACTTCTTGTTTCCTTTTTATTGCCTGCAGGTACACAAGATGTCATGTCACACACAATACTGAGATGGAGAGAAGTCTGTTAATTAGCTGACAGCAAACTCTGCTAAGTACTCCTGCTTGTGCTTAGTGCTAACCCATCTGAAATATTGAGAAAATGGCCCAAAGAAGGAGGTTCCTGGCAACAAATTGTCTGGTGAGAAGAAGTTTTTTGCTAGTGCCACCAATGGCATCAGGCCCCCCACATTTTTCCAGAAACATGTCGTACTTGCTGCAACCCTCCTCTGGATCAATGGACTGTCACCAGAGCCAATGCCCATGTCTATCAGTTCGGTAGTGAATGCAGGCTTGGATGTAGTGAATTTAAATTAGAATTGCCCTACCATCCAATTGAATCTTCACAGGAATGTCAGCAACAGAAACCACAGCCTGCAACACCTGATCTTCCAGGAGCAGAGCAGGGAGATGAGCATGCTGCAGAGTAGGATGTTGTTGTGACGACTCTTCCATTGGACACAGCAGCTTCATGATCTATGGAAAGAGAAAGACAGAGCACTCTCTGATCTTCTGCAAGTCTCCACTTCTGATGATTTTCATATAATTGGGACCCGAACTGAGACCTGCCACAAGATTCAAGGGAAAAGGACAGTTCCCATGAAAGTGAGGAAGTTGATGATTAGCGAGCGATTGTTAGTATAGAGAGTGGCACAAAGGAAGTAATGCTCATCTCTATTCAACCTGTCCTTAGTCATATAGTGCCATCAACCCTGCCTGCTTTCATCTCTTCAAGCATACCCCAAAATCCTACATCGACCACCACCACTACTACAGTTACAGCCTGCCCTATAGAAAGGCTAATATAACTGTCAAGCTGCACCTCAAAATTTACTTCAGGCTTTGGCACAATAAGAAAACTTTCCTCCCCAGTTTGAAAATTCTTTACACTCAGGCTTCATGACCAGCACATCACAGCAAGCTCAATTTGAAAAAAACCATTTGTAGTGAAAAGCCAGGTGGACATTATGTTACTGGGGGCCAAATGACTCATCTGAAAAATCAACACACAATTGTGAGGGAAGAGCACTTCAAAACCCTAGGTGCTGGTGGAAAATTAGAAGAAAGTTCAACTGATAGAAGGAGGTGATGATGAGGAAGATGAAGAGGATGTCATCCTCATCTGTTGCTACCCTGAGACCATCCCACATAGTGTGCAGTCTTCAACCCCTGCAACCTCAGAATGGCACGTGGGATATAGTCACCCCAAAGTGTCCAACCAGCCTAACTGATCCCCATAGCTCACTAGTGGAGGTATCACAAAGAAAACAGTCACAATAACCACCTGTGAAGGTTATGTTAAAAAAGGAGTCACTTACTACCAAATCCATGATAAAGTAAATTTTTACAAAAGGAAGCTGGCAAAAATGTTAGCACTTAATCTCCTACCTTTTTTCTTTCATGAAAGGAGAGGAGTTTCTTGAATTCGCATAGAACTTCTCCCAAAATGAAAGGTTCAACCTATTTTGTCACTGTTACTTTGCCAGTGCTGCACCATAAAGTGCTGCAATTGGCTGGTTAAGATATGAAGGAAAGCACTGTTTAGTTCATCCACCTCATGAGGGACATGTTGATGAATTGACAAGCAACAGACTACATGTGTATCACTTCACAATAAATCACCTTCAAGGCAATGAAGCAACAGCTAACTGCTGGTCTCACTGCTGATAATACTTTTTGAGACAATCAGCGGCAGGCAACAGTGATGTTCAACATGGATAAATCGCATGCATCTGCAAACGTCTTCCATCAGTTTAACACTAAATTCTATGAATGGCTTTAACCCAGCAGTCTCAGAAATGGATTCATTGCCTCTGACATTCACACTGTATTGCCTTCAAGGCAATGAAGCAACAGCTAACTGCTGGTCTCACTGCTGATAATACTTTTTGGGACGGTCAGCGACAGGCAACAGTGATGCTCAATTTGGAGAAATTGCATGCATCTGCCAATGTCTTGCATCAGTTTAATACTAAATACTATGAATGGCTTCAACCCAGCAGTCTCAGCAATGGATTCATTGCCTCTGACAAAAACTAAAATATTACCAAAGCCACTGGCTAAAGAAGGATACTTCAGAGTCCTATGTTTAATGCATTGCATCAACCTAATTGAGCAGGGCTTCCTAAAAAATAAAAAAATATTCAGATTTGTAGAGCATGGCTAATCACCCGTGAGGATTTCCAGGCGCTGTCCATAGGCACAGGCAGATTAAGAGATTTGCCTAGAATCACATGATGTTGAGCTGACACTGAGACCTGAACCTGGATCCCCAGCTCCAAAGTTGGCAGCCCTGGCTGTTACGCCACATCCTCGCCTTTCAAAGAAGTAGTCAGAAATATATCGTCCCCTCTCAAAGATTTTGCAATCATTTTAGTCATCTGTTACAAGCCCAGAAGCAGTTGAGAATCATTCAGCATGCTACTTAGGTACCTACAAAAGCGCTTGTGCAGGAGGTGCCACATGTTGGAACTCAACCTACTACATGTAGAAAATGCCTATTTGAGCAGTACAGGTCTATCAATGAATATGCAATACAAAGGAGAGAGAGAGTGACTGCCAAAGCCATCACAATGGCTTGGCAAGTGGCCACCAATAACAATTGAGAAGATGGTCAGCACTATCTAGATGACCTAACAGATGTATACCCGGATCTTAACCCATTGACCTTTTGCAATGGGAGAAAAGGGCATTGGCCAGAACTCAGCATGCTGGAAATAAAGTATCTAGCATGTCTGGTAGTCAGTGAATCTTTGGCATATGAGTCCAATTCACCTGGGACATCTGTCACAGTCAGAAGGACAAGTCTTTGTCCTTGAAAGTTTTGGGGGACCCGAGAAAAAGGGGGGGTCCCAAAATGTGTTTTCCCCATCTATTTTTCCATAGGAATTTTAGACACAGCTACAGCCCAAACAGTTTAACAGATTTACACCAAATTTGGCAGAAATCTAGCTCTTGATCCAGATAGGGTTCTTTTTGTAATTTGATGTAATTCTGTTGAGTAGTTTTTGAGAAATTAATGCTCAAAAACTTTATATATTTCATACCACAGAGGGTCTGTGGATCCGCAAGATCTTCTGCTGAGATCTGAATGGCTGCTACCACATCAACAAGGATGTGGCGGCAGCCATCTTAGGACTTGGGAAAGTAAAAAAAAGACATAGGGAGCAGGGTGGGGATACCGTGATCCCTAGGCCATGTGGAGGGCTTCTACGGGAACCCCATGTAGGACCCAAAAAGTTTTTTTATTTTGTTGTGAATTCGGATCCACAAATCCTTGGTTACATTTAAAAAAAATGTGAAGGTAAAAAAATACCCACTGGGTTGGGCCAGGGCCTAAGGGGCATGGGTAATTTTAGTGAAGGGGGTAAATGCCGCCCCTTCCTGTGCCTAAAAAGGCACCAGTTATCCCATCCTCCAGGGCCATCATGCTTGTAAAGGAGAGAGGGCAGCGTGGCCCCCCTTTACAAGCCTCTTGGAGGCCCGGGAACCCCATTCCCTGAGGTTAAAATGTGGAAAAAAAGTGGAGGGGTGCGCTGCCTCTTCCCAAGCCTTTTTAGGCCTCATGGATCCTATGCCCAGGCTCAATTTTCTTTTTTTTTTTTAAAGGGAGTGGTCGCACAGCCCCCCTTCCTGAGCCTTTGCAGTTCCCCGGGACACCATTCCCAGGAACTGAAATGCAGTTTAAAGTGAGGGTGACCACGCTGCCCCCCCTCCCTGAGCTTTAAAGGCTGGCTCATTTGCTCTGTCCCGGGGAGCACCGACCCAAGACAGAGTAGTTTCACTGCCCCCACTAGCATAGGCAGGGAAACATATATTTTTTTAAAGAATTTTGTATTTTATTATATCATACAGTACATTGCAAACACTTTACCAATAACAAATTCGAACAGTTGAGCCATCATCCCATATATGTAATAAAACAGCAGTAATTCTACTTAGAGGGACTATTGTGTGCAAAACCTTACAGTAGAAATAATCACCTGTTAATCCTTCTCTCCGAGATAGGTGCCCCACTTCCTATTGTTGTCCATATAGCCTAACCCCCTGATTCCTGCCTGTCATCTGCAGAACCCTCCTTGACCTTTCCAAACCTTGTAAGGAACCCCAACCATGTTTTCAAATCCTCCTCTGCATGGTCATCCCTCCTACACTGACAGAGCCACTTCTCTTCGGCTACTGCCCATCCTGTAACATTTTGGACTCATCCCTGTTCCCTGGGCCCTAATGGGCTCATCCATGAGATGGCAACCCACTGTTTCACTGGCAGCAGAGCCAGTTGCATAAATTCCGTTCCATTTTCCTGCCCTTGCATTTCCTGACCATCCCCAAGAGCCAGGTGGCTGGGTCCAATTCCACTTCTATACCATCAATACACTCCAATTGTCAGACCTCTAACTCCCAATAATCATGCACCGGGGGGAAGTGTCAGGCTAAGTGAAGGAAGGTTGCAGGTCTACCCTGACACAGGTGACATCCGTCTGCTTTGGTGGTGTCTAATCTATGGAGGAACACTAGGGTGACATATGTGTGGTGTATGTAATTAAAATGTACAAGTTTAAACTGTGCATTGCTTGCCCCTTGCTAAACGAGTGTGCAAATACCTTTCCATTGTGTGTCTTCAATGGAGGTGTACATAGCTCTGCTTGAAATGTCCCCCTTGCTCAAAATATGGTCCTTGTCATATCTGCTGTCATGGCTCTGTATAAGATTGAAACTAAGGGGTCGATTCCAATCTCGGCCGGAAGCGCACCCAACACCATTCGTCCGGGAAAAAACCAAGCCGAACGCGTGTTTCCCGACCGATTCGAACATTCGTCCGAACGAGCAAGTACGATGCGCATAACTGCCCAGATCCCGACCCAGCCGTACTTACCCAATCCAGCTCCTGTGCCCCGCCCGAGCCGGTTCCGTAAACGCAGAATCGAGTCGCACGGAAGCAAAAATACAGCACCTTCCGGCCGGACTAGTATGATGTGCCTTCCGTACGCGCCGAACCTGTCGCTATGGACGGCACGTCAGAGCATCCGGGAGAGCTGCACATAAGCTCCGATTCGCGCCACAAGACGATCCACGGCTACGAGACGAACACGCCAGCCACGAGTACTAGTCGAAGCAATGAGAAAGCCGAACGAGACGAACCAATCATGAATCCCATCGCGCAGGACCTACCAATACTCTACATCTATTACCGGAACAGGTACGGACGCGTACGGCGCAGAAGGTAAGTCAAACACCCACCACACAAACAAACGACACATACCCTACACATAACACACACACATAGGGATGCAGAAATGACTTACACTAGCTACAGCAGAACCATAGGGGCGGGATGGCCATCACCAATGCCATATACACCCATAGGGGCCTGGATGCCTACCACCACCCTTACTCAGGGGGGATGGATGCCTACCACCAACACCACCCCTACTCAGGGGGTCCTGGATGCCTGTCACTACTACCACCCCTACTCAGGGGGGATGGATGCCTACCACCAACACCACCCCTACTCAGGGGGGCTGGATGCCTGTCTCCAATACCACCCCTACTCAGGGGGGGATGGATGCCTACCACCAACACCACCCCTACTCAGGGGGGCCTGGATGCCTGTCACTACTACCACCCCTACTCAGGGGGGGCTGGATGCCTGTCCCCAACACCACCCCTACTCAGGGGGGCCTGGATGCCTGTCACTACTACCATCCCCACTCATAGGGGGATGGATGCCTACCACTACCACCACCCCTACTCATGGGGGGCTGGATGCCTACCACTACCACCACCCCTACTCAGGGGGGCCTGGATGCCTGTCACTACTACCACCCCTACTCAGGGGGGATGGATGCCTACCACCAACACCACCCCTACTCAGGGGGGCCTGGATGCCTACCACCAACACCACCCCTACTCAGGGGGTCCTGGATGCCTACCACTACCACCACCCCTACTCATGGGGGGCTGGATGCCTGTCCCCAACACCACCCCTACTCATGGGGGGCTGGATGCCTGTCCCCAACACCACCCCTACTCAGAGGATGGGTAATGCATGACACAACCAGCATACTCCAACATAAGGAATGTCAGAAAAAGACATCCCCCCAACACCATGACAAGCGTGTGTAGACTGTGTCAAATGCCTACAACACTGAACATGACATTGAACATACAATGTGACCCCCTATCACATGCGTCACACATAAATGTGTGTGGCCTCCACAATGCAAGCAGACCATGACCACTGTGGCAATGGGGTGTAACCCCCTTCATCACAGTGACAAAAAGGTAAGTGTGGGGTCCATAGCTGAAGCACATTTTGAACATTGTGGCAATGGGGTGTAACCCCCATCATCACAGTGACAAAAAGGTAAGTGTGGGGTCCATAGCTGAAGCACATTTTGAACATTGTGGCAATGGGGTGTAACCCCCCATCATCACAGTGACCAAAAGGTAAGTGTGGGGTCCATAGCTGAAGCACATTTTGAACATTCTGGCAATGGGGTGTAACCCCCCATCATCACAGTGACCAAAAGGTAAGTGTGGTGTCCATAGCTGAAGCACATTTTGAACATTGTGGCAATGGGGTGTAATCCCCCATCAACACAGTGACCAAAAGGTAAGTGTGGGGTCATAGCTGAAGCACATTTTGAACATTGTGGCAATGGGGTGTAATCCCCCATCATCACAGTGACCAAAAGGTAAGTGTGGGATCCATAGTTGAAGCACATTTTGAACATTCTGGCAATGGGGTGTAATCCCCCATCATCACAGTGACCAAATTGTAAGTGTTGTCATGGAAAAAGCTGCAAATGCCAAACAGCATGGATTCTCCCTGGTCACAGAACAACAAAAACATCAGTGGCATAGTAGTGCTTGTGTCCCATAGCAACATAAATTGGGTGAGGCACACAGTGTAGTGCAAATAAGACATACCTTTGGCCATGTGCAGACAAACATCACCCATGGG
The DNA here is from genome assembly GCA_963921515.1 of Calotriton arnoldi. Taxonomy (NCBI): domain Eukaryota; kingdom Metazoa; phylum Chordata; class Amphibia; order Caudata; family Salamandridae; genus Calotriton; species Calotriton arnoldi. The sequence continues at coordinate 1,841,897 of CAWUFW010002804.1, read as the reverse complement.
GGCTGACACTGTCAACATTCATCAATAACACAATGACAGAAGTGACCATGATAATGTAGACCCACATATCTGCACCAATGGGCACACAAATGTAGATATCCTGTGGAGACTGTAGATGTGAGGTGAACATATACCATACCATGGCAGCAATGGGACATACAAACCATGATCACTGTGCTGACTGATGACCTAGGAGTCCCAGGGACAGCAGGGGAAACCCACCAAACAACATACAGCCAATGGCACACTAAAGATATGCCAATGCAGTGGTGCAGATGCACACACACAAACATGCAGCCCCACACTGCATATCAAACACAACAGGTGAGAGGGGGGTGCCAGTGTCCCCAGGCAACCACACAACACATGAGGAGGCCTGAATCCCAATTACACAGATGTGCATACAGTGCCACACAAAAGTAACTCATGGATCCGAATCCCCAATGTGGGCAATCAGGCATTGTTAGATGAGAGGGAGCCCAAATTACACATGTCACACAAGCTTGTAGGAACAGCAACTAACACAGCAAGACACAGACCCACCACAGCACCACCCCCAGGGTCCCCACATTGTGGTGACACTGGCCTGCATGATAATCCCACTGTGATGACAAAGCTAGTTGTCGTTCACACTGTGAACCACAGTCATGTGTCCTGAGCAACAAACTATCATCACACCTACACAAGCACAAATCAATCAGCACGGCCTGTCAGCCAAGGCCAATATGGAGGCAGGGGTCTAGCCGTGAAACAACTCTCATCTGCACACACTCAACACCACACACCTTGATCTCCACCAATGTGCAGCAGTGAAGCTCACATGCACTGGTGACATTGCACATGCACCCATGACAATCCCAGGGGTGGTGGTGGGAACTAAGGTGCAGAAACCCATCACACATGGCCAGTCAACAAGACTCGTGAATGTCTGACACACTGCACAGTACGCCGGACATGGGCATGACGTCAATACCACACCAACCTATGGGATCCCGCCCACAGTCACACACCAATGAAGAAGCCAAGGTCACCCACAAAGAACACACATAGACAACTACCAACATTGCAGCTCTGACCCTGAGGAGTGGCAGCAGGCACACACACAACGTGTCACAATCACTGAAAGCTAACACAAACTGTAAATTACATGACTGGTGTAACCAACAAGTGCCAAGGGGAATCCTGACTGTGTCTCATCTGCGTTTGCCCACAAACTCAGCCCTGACAGCAAACACACCTATGGGTGACACCCTGATGACCAGTAATGTGCCATGCACACACATCCCAGAGAAGCCAAGGAGAAGACTTGGGGAGAACATAGGTCAACTCAGCAAGCATCACAAACTGGAACATCACTAGGGATCCCAGCCTGCGTAGCAAAATGGAAGTGAACACACACAGACATGCTCACACAACACACACCTTGTGCTCAGGCAATGTCACAGAATTACACACTGCCATGAGGGCACTCCACTCCTGTGTAAGGAAAGCTGTGCCATACGTTGTCCCAGTAGGGCTCTCTCATGTCAGCAGAACACGTGGTCACTCAGTCAACAATTAGCACAAAATGAAGGCTCCCGTCATATCAGCCTGGTCATGGCAGTGTCACCGAAATCATCAGCACAGATCCAACACACATGTATAGCAAGTTGCACTGATAACACAGATGAGTCCATCCCCATTGATGCCCAAACTTGCATGTCCAGTGGAGATGGTCACACGGTCAGGGAAATAGACAAATAGAACAATGGCAAGCACAACTGATGTGCAGGGGTGTAAGCCACAGATGTGATATTGCAAATAAAAGTAGGAAATCCCATTGCCAAATCTTGAAAACATGACACCCTCATATTGCTGCAAAGGATGACATGGATACACAACAGGATAGGACACATTCCCCCTGGACCACATGGGGTCCTGCACAGTAACACTTCATTTTCCTGACATCAAAAATCACCATCACTGCAGCAAGGGCATGGTTAGCATCATCAACATCATGTACATCAGAAGCAAAACCACTAGAGAACAGAAAGTAGCTTTATTCAGCATATGTGTTAGAAAAAATGAAAGTCCAGAAAAATAACAAAGGCCAATGGCCAGTCCATTATCAAAGTCCAAACAGGGTGACAGTGGCAGATGTCACCCTTTGCATGCCTGCACTGCTACACACCAGGGACATTCCCCTCGGAGGGGCATACAGGGGGGCAGGCCAGGCACCGCAGGGACAGGATCAGGGCTCACCAGAAGGAGGCAGGGAAGGGGTGGTGGGTGCTGGAGAGTCACTGACAACTGCAGTGGAGGCGTCTGACATGGTGTGTGCCGGCACAACTGGGGGGCATGAGTCAGATGGTGTAGGTGCCGGCACGACTACAGTGGGCTGTGCAGATGGAGTGGACAGGTTCCCCACTGCAGTGCCCAAGTCAGACGGGGTGGTAGTGGACTCCACTGCAGTGCCTATCTCCAGGGGAGTAGAATGGGGTTCAGGTAAGGTGGGCAGGACAGAGGGGGAGGACACGGTCTCCACACCAGTGGCACAAACATGCGCAGCGCGGGGTGGTAGGTGCTGGAAGAGCAAGTGGTAGGGGAGAAGGCTGGATCATTTTGGGGATGGTGTATCTGTGGGTGGGGGAACCTGGGGCAGGGTGTGTTGGGGGAACCTGTGGAGTGGAGGCCTGAGGGATGGAGGAAGGAGACTTGGTGGTTGAGCTGCAGGGCGTCGGCGGGGTCTTCCTCTTCGGGGTCCGGGGGGACTTGCGGATGGGGGCCTCAGTCTGTCTGTGCCTGGGGGAGGGTGTCCGGGGGTGAGGGGCACTCCCCTCTGTGCGGGTGGACTTCCTCTTCCCCCTGTATGCTGGATCAGCTGGATCGGAGGGGAAGAGGCCGAGGTCACAGAGGAAGATCTGCTTTGTAGGTGGGGTTGCAGGTGAGGCAAGGGAAGGGGCCTTGGAGGGAGAGGTATCGGAGGACTGCGGAGTGACTGTGGATGCCTGTGTGCGTGTCTGTTCCCCATCCCCTGTGGGTGTGGTATCAGTCCCCTGAGGATGCCTGCGTGCACGTTTTGTTTTTGTAGTGGGTGTGTCTGTGCTGCTCGTGTCTGTGTGTTTGGGTGTTTGTGCAGGTGTGCATGTGCTTTGGACAGGTAGGGTGCCAGGAAGTGTGGATGGGGCAGAGGTAGGAGGGGTGAGGGACTGTTGGAGGAGGGACACTGCTGCCATCAGGGAGGAGTCCATGGACCTATTGCTCCTCTGTAGGGCAGACATGCCCGATGAGATGCCCTCCATAAACGACACCAGCTGTGTAAACAGAGTGGTGTGGGCATGGAGGACACTCAGCATTGCTGTCTGCCCTACATGGAGCTGGCGAAGTAGGTACACAGACTCCTCACTCAGGGCAGCAGGGGACACAGGGGCAGGGGCTGCGGTGCCTGGCACTAAGGAGACACGCTCCCGAACACGGGAGCCTCCATGGACCTCTGGAATGGGAGCCGAGGGGAGGGCGGTGGTGGTGGTGGTGGTGGCGGGGACAGCAATACTAGCTGGGGTGTTGTGGCTGCTGACACCCGCCTCCACAAGGGAGTCATCCTCTGAGCTGCTGTGGTCCTCAGCTGAGGTGGATGCTGCTGAGGACTCCTCGGTGTGGCTCCCCTCGCCCTCCGTGCCACTGGGTCCCTCCGACCACTCATCGGCTGCTGACCCAGTCTGGCTCTGCGGCTCCTCCTGGTCCGTGGAGCTGTCCCCTCCTGTGGCCGTGGATGTATCTGCAAACAATTAGGGAAACAGACAAACATCAGTCACCTGCACTGACCGCACACACCACAGTAAGTACAGCACATTACAGAGCAAGCCCTGGCATCCTTAGTTGAACATTGCCAAAAGTGCTCAAACAGAGTAGGAGAAGCCAATTGTCAGTCTGATGGTCAACCATGGCACTCACATCCCTCCTGGCCTTGCACCCATCTGTCTGGTGCCTGTCGGATGGCAATACCCCAGTGTGGACACATGCACCACCTACACAGTAGTTGGACAGTGCAGACAACACGGTGAAGTATGTGAACATGCACACATCACAACTCTAGCCACTGAGTCAGTACAGGTGTCCGGATAAAGGGATGGCCAGAGTCTATTTTGAAATGCATGTGGTGCATACCAGCACCAGACACCATGATGCACCCATGTCCTGATAGTCAATGCCACAATGGGGTGCATGTAGCACATGTCACTCACCTGCAGGATCACTCTTAGGGAGTTTAATGTCATGGCACAGGCATGCCTGCAAAGTCATACATCACTGTCTCCAGTCACATGGGCAGGGCAGCCAGCCAACAACAGTCTGCACTGTGTCACAATCCTAGGTCATGGGGAATGCAAGTTCTGTAGCTGACAAGTGCACATGTCCATCCCCCACAAACCACATCATCTGAACTCTTATTTGTCCACGTCATACCAATTGGACATATGGGAGACATGAAACACAACCCTCGGAACCTGAGCACCTCACAATCTGCTGTGAATGGGAGACAGCTGCCTGAACTACACATTCGCATACCCCAGTCTGCACAGTCAAGTGATCAAACACCTATATGTCACACAAGTATCGTCTCCTATGGTCACATCTCCGGTGGCATGCTGAGCCCTAAACGATAAACACCCCAGTAGCCCTGACAACAAAGCCACAGCACAATGACACAGAGGCAGACACCTGAGCGAACATTCCACTGAGCACAACGTGTCAGCTGATACACAGGAGTGGGAGTACAGAGTGTATTGTATGGCCTGGAGTAGGCATGACTGTCCTGCTCCACGTGGAAGAGGGATGAGCCCTGGACAGTAGGCAGGTGGCTAAGTATATGTGACACACTTGATATAAATACTCCTGAGGCCCAAACATTGTTCCCATCCGCAGCATGGGGGTGTGCCAAATACCCCAGGCACATGTGGTGAATCAGATCAGCAATTGGACCACATATCAAAGCAATATGCAGATTGCATGTCAGAACTCAGGCATTGTGTAAGCAATGGAACCACCCATGAAGCCCACAACAAAGTTACGTGAACAAATGCTGTCCCCCACCTTGAGCTAAGCAAAATGTAGGGACACAGTACCCAAGTGACACAATTTCCTGACTGTAACGGCCACACCTGGGCATCAGATGAGGAGTGGGCATGTCACAATTGAGGGGCATGGGTCCTGGACCACAAGACTGATGTACTGTGGAAGTTTAACCAGGCCAGAGGAGGGCACATAGCATGTCAGACAAAGTTCACAGTGCAGTCATGGACTCACCCCCTTCTTGCTGCTGTCTGGCCTTCAGCTGCCCATCCAGGTCAGGGAAGACCACCGCCAGGATCCTGAGCATGTGGGGGGTCAGGGTCCGGTGTCCGCCCCTCCTGCGAGGAGGCGACAGCTTCAGCTGGACCCTTGCGATCCTCCGGGTCCAGCCCGGAGGTCCTGCCACCTCCTCTGGCAGTTGCGGATCCGGCGCTTGTAGACCCCCACAGATCTTACTGCCCGGGCGATGGTCAGCCAGATTTCCTGCTTCTAGTGGGCATCAACCTGTGAGGATGACAAAGTGTAAAGGCCATTACTACACATGCAACATATCCGTGCATCACACCTTTGGATATACATGTCTCAATCATAGGGGCACATGATGTACACAGGCAGTGCAACAATGGCTATGTACAGTTTGCCAGCAGTTACTACATGGTATCATTGCCTGGGAAGTAAAACCTTGTTGGAATGCACTGTTACTGCACTATACCTGTTCAGTGCATGTAACTACACACTATGGGGGTGACAACTACTCAGTGAGCATGCTAGCCAGTGGCGTGCACACTGTAAGTCTTGCTAGTCAGACAACATGCACATTTAGTAAGGCAGTGGGCAGCACACTCACCTGCTCCCCTGGTTTCCCATACAGCTTGCTGTACTGTGGAAGGAGGCTGTCCAGCAGGGCCTGGTTCTCCTCAGTGCTGAAGGCTGGGGCTCTCTCCACAGTACGTGCCATTGCAGGATCCAGAGGATGCAGAGACAGCAGCAGTGGTGTTGGCAGATGTCGTCCTGGAGCATGTAGTGCAGGCAAGTGAGCTCTCAGGGGAACAGCCAGCATTATATGTGTGCTGCTGAGGCAGATACTGTCCCATGTGTCCATAGTGATAGGTCCAAGTCGTTTGCATCTTCTGAATCTGGCCAATCCATGGAATTGCACCACTTACACACGCCGACAGCATCCTTCAAAAGTTCAACTTCATGAGACCCATGAATTTGCAACATTGGGTGGCCAACTGAATTCACAGCATCAGACTCGTTGAAGGTTCAAAAACGCGTCTGTTGCCATGCCAGGCCACAGCCAATGCATGCGCACCGATCGGTCCATTGCTGTACAACGCGTACTCGCTCACATCATATGCAATGGCCAATGCGTGCGCACCGATCTGTCCATTGCTGTACAACGCATATTTCGGGCCACATCATATGCAATGGCCAATGCGTGCGCACCGATCGGTCCATTGCTGTACAACGCGTATTTCGGGCCACATCATATGCAATGGCCAATGCGTGCACACCGATCGGTCCATTGCTGTACAACGCGTACCCGCTCACATCATATGCAATGGCCAATGCGTGCGCACCGATCGGTCCATTGCTGTACAACGCGTCCCTGTACAAGTCACTCGCATATGTCACCATGCCTGTCACAGGTGAACGTATGCCAGCCACATTTACTTTCCAGGGACTCAGGGGCACACCTACAACACCACAGCCTGTCCACACTGTATCCTAAGACATGTAAGGCTGCATTACCTTTTCTGTGTATGGGTGTCAACATGTGGTTGTTTGGGTGGCACTTGGGGGCAGCCACTCCCAGGATGGGCACGTGTTCATGGGGACAGAATCCTTGGTGTGTTGTGCACATGACCACTGTGATGTGCAACTGTTCATTTCAGAGCATGTGGCATGGTCACATTTCCAGGTTGTGTATGTGTATGTCATGTCACATACCCCCTGAATCCCATGTGGGATGGTATGTACGTCACAGGGTGACCCATTGCCACAATAGTGATGGCCCTCCACAGTCTGTGTGCATGTTGTGTTTACAATGTCTCTGATTCCATGTGCACAATGGGAGACAGTCTCCACATCCACGTTGTTTGTGCATGGACTTTGATATTGTGCGTGTGTGTGTCACAGACGTCCATGTCTGTCCTGCAGAGGCAACAGGGACCACTACCTGTGGGGGTCATGGTTGTTTTGCTGTGGTGTATTCATGATACACCATGTCATGGCAGTGTCCATGTGGCAATACAGGGTCCCTGGGAATCTACCTGTCAATGAGCTGTGATGCCTGGGGCACATCTGTCCTCACATGTCACTGTGGTGTGTGTTTGGAACGTGACAGCAGTACATGGGTACTGTGACAAAACCTAATGATATCCCATAGCACAACCTGGAACTTGTTGACAACACATGTTGAACTGTGATGTTAGATGTTGGCCATGTAGGTGCCATACATGTCCTTACAGAACGGCACACACATCATGTACTTGTGTCTCATAATGATGTGTCATGTGATATTGAGTATGGTCTATGCCACATATGTGGGGTGACTGACAATCTTTCTTTCTTCACCTATGCACTGCAGGGCACCAGCTGTCCATAGACCATTCCCTGACCTTGCAACCATGGTGGAACGGGACTGCATCCGACGTTACCGCTTCACCAGGCCGCTGATTGAGGAATTGACGGTGCGGTTGGCCCCACATTTGCAACCTGGCCGGACATATCCTACAGCGCTGACCCCCAAGGTGAAGGTGATGGCAGCCCTACACTTCTTTGCCACCGGTACCTTTCAACACACTGTGGCGTCTGCTGGTGGGATGTCACAGACCATGTTCAGCCGTGTGCTACGCGATGTTTTGGAGGCTATGTTGAGATACCTGAACCAGTACATCTATTTCCCTAAACGACAACAACTCACTGACGTCAAGAGCAACTTCTATGCCCTGGGGAGGATGCTGCATGTCATTGGCTCCATTGATGGGACACATGTGGCTTTGGTACCACCACAGGCACATGAGCAGGCATACAGGAACAGAAAACATTACCATTCGGTCAATGCTCTGGTGGTATGTCTTGCAGAAATTAGCATCTCACACGTGTGTGCCCGTTTCCCCGGTTCTGCACACGATGCCTACGTGATGAGGAGTAGTCGCATCCCGAGGATGATGTCACAGATGCAGAACCAGCGTGCCTGGCTTGGCGGTGTGTACTGACTTTGTACCATTGTGTGTGTTCTGCAATGTAGTATTCCACCCTCTTTTCCAACTCAGCTAATGTGCAATTGTCTGTGTGTAGGTGAGTCCAGATACCCCAACATGCCGTGGTTGCTGACGCCCCTCAGGAACCCTGTGACACCAGCCCAGATGCGCTACAATGAGGCACATGGTCGGACCAGGAGAGTGATCGAGCGGACATTTGGTCTCCTGAAGAGCCACTTTCACTGCCTGGACAAGACAGGAGGGGCCCTCCCATATGCCCCAGCAAAGGTGTGCAAGATTGTCATCGTCTGCTGCATGCTACACAACATGGCAGTGTGGAAGGAGTTGCCTCTCATCCTGGATGACGATGACCAACATCCACCACCTGTGGAGGATCCTGGCCTGGGCCACGATGCCAGTGATGGTGATGATGATGAGGGTGATGTCCGCACACAGCTCATCACCAACTTCTTCAGCTGAATGTGAGTATCCAGAGATGTCATGTCAATGATGTGAGTTTGCGTGATATGTGTTGGTGGTGCTCTGGTGCTGTTTGAGTGTGGCCATGTGCTACTTGACTGTATGCGTGCAGCGATGTGTCCATACAGGTAGTCTGTACTCCCCAACAGTGTTGACATGCTAACTTGGTTTTGTGTAGGTATCTTGTGACATGTATTGGGCATGAGTATTGCAGTTCTGTCCTGTTCTTCAGTGCTTTTGACTGTGTGACATTTCTGTCCTTCACAGGGTACTTTCAGAGTTGTTTGGTCAACTGTGATCCCCCGACACCGTGATTCAACTTCCAGGGTGGAAGCTGTTGTTTCCCTACAGGTGATGTGCCACACACCCCTGGACTTTCTTTCTTCTACACTTGTTGACTGTGTGGCCACTGCCACGTGGGATTACCTTGCATCTGTAGTGGTAACAACATGTTGCAAATGTGTAATAAACCTGTGCTTCACTTTGGGATGTGCGTTGTCTGTGGTCACACATCTGACTGACATTTGCTTACTGCACCAGTGGGGTACTTAACACAGACTGTGAATAGGTGTGGTGTCTGTGCATTGCACTGTATTTCCTGGCAACATCGGTGTAGGCGATGAGTCAGATGGCCCTGGTGTGCATGTGTTGTGTAGCCCTAGTGGTGTGTCTCCCTCATATGTGTCACGTCGCCATGACTCACATGACGGTGTTGTACTTGCTGTAGCAGTTAGCATGCACAGTGTCATTTAGCAGATCATCATCTCCATGACAGAAACCACGTTGGTATCACAACAGAGGCAAGTATGGTGTATTAGTGAGTTTATTTACATACATGTGTGAGTATAGTGCACAGGATGGTGGGTGCTGTACATTGGGATTGGAATCCAAAGTTCCCAGATGAGTTGGAAGTCTTGGTAGCAGAAATGTCCTGAGTAAAGTCAACAGTCATCTGATACATTGGGCCAACTTAAACTCCCCATGTCATGTGGGGGAGTTGGGTTGCATTCGACAGGGTGGGCAGTTTGCACACAAAGGTGAATTTCCAGAACAGGTGTTGGGTTCCTGGGGGATGTACATGGCCATCGGCCTCTCAGTTGTCCTTCCTCGGACGACCCCTCTTCTTTGGGGGGGACCCTCACGTGCAGGCTGCTGCGGTGCAGGGGACTCTCCGCCAGAGTCATCCTCCCTCCCTGTGGCAGTTGCAGTTGTTGCAGCACCAGATGTTGTGGGCACACAGGGAGGTGTGGCCATGTTGGTGCTAATCTGGCGGAGGCATGTCAATATGTCCCTATGCACCGCTGTCAGTTCTTGCAATGTGTCCCACTTGGACTCCATGCCAGACATGTGTGTCTCCACACGGGACATGTGTGTCTCCACATGGGACATGTGTGAGTCCATGTGGGCATGAGGGGCAGCCTGCTGCTGTTGAATGTCCTTGATGATCCCCACTACCTGGCTGACCTCTCCGGTGCTATTCTGGTACGCATCAGCAATGCGTACCAGTTGTGTGTCATCATGCAGTCCAGACCCCTCTGCAAACAGCGACCTATGTCTACCACACCTCCCACCACCCCTGGCGACACGTGCGGGACCTGCGGTGGCACGCACAGGTGACCCTAGGCCCCCTTGGGGGTTGTTACTGGGGTTGTTGTCCGTTGCTCCACGTTGGGCCGGGGTCCGTGTGCTGTTGTCATTGGTGGTCCTTGGTCTGTCCGTGTCGGCGGGGGTGGTCTGTGTGTTGGCAGTTGTTGGAGGGGTGGGTGCAGGGGGTGCAGATGGTGGTCCTGCTGGTGCTGCATGATGACTCACACCGGAGGGGCCAGGTAGGTCTTCGCCATCCAAGGAGGGCAGAGGCTGTTCCAAACCAGTGAGCTCAGTGTCCCCCGGAGCCTGGGACAGGGACTCCTCATCGTCTGCTGCTGTGTCCCCATCATCACCTGTTTTTGGGAGACACACACAATGTATGTTATGTTTCTGCAGGCATCAATGGTTCACACACCTGACAGTTGTGGCTGTACCGCTGGATGCGGGCCTGTACATTGCATTGTCCTAAGTTGTCACAGTCAGAGGTTGATATTGGTGTAGCACATTGTCCTGCAAACTTGAAGCATTTCAATGTGAATGTTGAGGTGTGTACATGGACAGCATTGGTTGTATTTGTTGGACATCGGGCCCTCCTTCTCCCCCCAGCCCAGTTATCCCACCATGAAGCATGCCACCCTTGCAGTGGGTTCAGGTTGACTCTCAGGATGTCAGTCAGTGGTGTCCTGTTGTTTTTTGGTGCCCAGTTCCCAGCATGGCCTTGTGCTCCCCACAACAGAGCACCAGTGTCAGACATCTTTGAAGTGGCTTTTCACTCCCTGTGAGGTATGCATGCTTCAGTGTGAGCTTGCTGGGCCATGTGGGTGGGGGATGTTGAGCTGTGACTACCACTCCCATCTTGCTATTGCCTACACCCCCCTTCCCAGCATGCCCATACTTCCTTCCTTTTGACTCTGCTTCCCTGTGGGGTAGTGTGCCTGTGCTGACAGGATGGCTGACAGTGTTGTCCTGGCGTTTGTTTGGCTACAAGTCCCAAAGGTGTCCCTGTGCTTCACACAGCATAACCCAGGGTGGTGGTTCTTTGTGGGATATTTAATTAGAGTGTGAGGCAATGCATTCTCCCAGGTGAGTTGTGTGTAGTTTGTGTTAAGGGTGTGTGTGCTGGTAACTATGGTCAGTGCTGTCAGTCCTCCTTCCCACCCAGCCAGATATCCCACCATGGAACGTGCTTCCATTGCAGGGAGTGCAAGTTTGCTTTCAGGGTGTCAGACAGTGGTGTCCTGCTGTTGGTTGGTGCACAGTTCCCAGCAGGGCCTTGTGCTCCCCACAGCAGTACCCAGTGTCAGCCATCTTGTCAGTTGTTTTCCACTCCCTTTGATGTGAGCATGGTTCAGAGTGGTGTTGATGGGCCAATTGTGAGGGTGGGCAATATCTGTGACTACAACTCCCATCATGCTATTGGCTACACTGACTTCACCAGCATACACAGAATTCCTTTCAGTGAGCTTCCCTGTGAGGTGGTGTTCTAGTGGTGGCTACATATCTGACTGAGTTTGTTGGTTAGATTTGTGCCACTGCCTGGCTCTCTTTGTTGTTGGGTTTGTACATGTCATGACACAGTTACATATCACTATGAGATGGCATGTATTGTGTTTATCTAACTAACATACACATCTTGGTATGATTATCTTTTGGTTGCTGTGGATTTGCTAAGGGTGCATGGTTTGACTATCCCCTTGACAGTGATGTGTGTGTATTGTCACACAATATTGTGTATATTTGTTGTGTACTCACCAGGCTCTGGGATGTTTGATAGTCCATATACGCTCACTGGTGGTAGGATGGCCCGCACCTTCTCCTCCCAGGGCCTGAGGTATACTGGTTTGGCAGGAGGGCCACTGCCGGTGTGTTGGCTCAAGGCGTAATCCTTCTTGAGTAAGTCCTTGACCCTCCTGCGCACATCACACCACCTGTTCTGGATGTCTTCCTTTGTGCGCAAACATGGTGATTGTGCGTTCACCCTGTCGACGATCCTCTCCCACATCTTGGTTTTCTGCAACATGGGGGTCTGTTGGACCAATGTACCAAACAACTGGGGCTCTACCCTGAGGATCTCATCTACCAGGACTTCCAATTCACTGTCTAGGAACTTTGGATTCTTCTTTGGGGGCATGGTGATGGGTGGTGGTGGTGATTGATGTATGTGTGGGTGTGCAAGTGAGGGTGTGTGAGTGTAGGTTTTGCTGGGTGTATGTGAGGGTGCTATTTGTTGAGGTGCTGATGGTGATGGATGAGCTGTGAATGTGTCTGTGGTTGCTGTCTGATGGTGTTCTGTGCTGGCAGGTCAGTTGAATTTGCAAAGGATCATAGTAGGGATTTGTGGCCTTTATATGGGTGGAGTTGTGGGTGTGTCTTTGTTCCATGGTCCCCCCCCCCAGTATTTATTGGCTTTGTAATTGCTTGTTTGGCCCTTTTTTGTATTTTTTCCTTTGTAGCTTTGGGGCATGTAGGAGACGTTCTTGTGACCGAGTAGGACGCTGCAGTTGTCTCGTGCGAGCTTCTCCGAGTCGTTCACGCTGTGTTTCTGCTAGGTTTCATGTGCGGCGTACGCGTCGGTCGCGGAGCATCGGGTTGCTTTGGCTCGGTTTTGTATGCGTGTCGGTCGTGCGGCTTGGGCTCCGTACAACTCGGTCTGGTTTTCCACGCATTGCATCATACTGCGCGGGTCGGAGTTCGCGGGTACGTTTCGGTCGGGTTCATTCCTGGTGTGTGTCGGTCAGTTCGATTCGCGTAGTTTCCCGGCCGGATAGCTGGTTTCTGTGCGGTTCGGTCGTTCGGCTTGTGTTCCGTACGAGTCGGTCGTGATTCACATGCATTTCATTGTACTACGCAGGTCGGGCAGCGCCGGTACGTGTCGGTCGGACTATTTTCCCATACCGAGTCGGTCGGTACGTTTTCCGCCCCGAATCGGAATCGGCCCCTAAGTGTCTACCTCCACCAAATTCCAGTAACGTCCTGAACAGTTCAGAGTAAGGGGGGGCGTCCAGGTATATCTTGCATATATATCTATATATATAGACATCTTGCATATATATGTCCACAATGCTTGCATACAATAGAAACTGGCCCCGACCTACACCAAAGGTCTCTAGTGCCACTTCAAATGTGATGAATGTGTCATTGGAGTAAAGGTCACCCAGAGTCAAGCAGCCCCCATTACTCCAGGCACTACTATCAACTGCATCGGACAACAGGCGGAATGCTGGGAGGTCCCTGAAAATAAACTCTCATGCGAAAGGGGTACGTCTGAGCACTACCTTCACTGCACGCTCCCATAATGATGATGTATGTTTGATTCTCCGCTCGTGAATCATCCATGAGTAAATCCTTTTCCCAGCTTTCCCGATCAGACAACCAGTGTGCTGCATGTTGCTGCTGAGATGCTAGATAGTATATTTCCATATTGGGCAGTGCTATTCCCCCATCCTCTAAAGGTAGGTGAAGAATCTCATGGGTTACCCTGTTCTGACCTCCAGCCCATACTAACATCGTTAATAAGGAGTGTGGATACTTCAAAAACTGTCCTAGATAGTGTGTCTAAAGAGTGCTGTTGAATATATTGACAAAGTGGCAAAAACACAATTTTCACCACTGCAACACGTCCTACAAGGGACAGGGGGAGCATGCTCTGAAATTGCACAGCTTTGGTTAAGCCCTCTATCATGTAAGGAATACTATATTGGTTCCGCTTCTGAGCCGTACATGCGACCATCATCCCCAAATAGGAAAGGTGGTCATTTTTCCAATGCAATGGCAAGTCCGGCAACTCAGCGGGGTCCTGTGTCACCAGTCATCACATGGGGAATATCAAAGACTTAGTCATATCATTATGCCATCCAGAAATGTCCCCAAAGGTGCCAAAATGCTCTAAAAGCAAGGGGAGTGATTCTCTGTCAGATAGAAAAGTGTGTCGTCTGCATAAAGCAAGATTAAATGATCCACTCCTCCTACTCAGATTTCCCACCTCACCATGTCCCCCCGATTCTCAGGGCCAGAGATTCTAGCGCCATCACAAACAACAGGGGTGACAATTAGCATCCCTGTCACATGCCCCTCCCAACCTTCAGTGGAATGGAGCACAGTCAACCCAACTTGACCCTAGCCATGGTTTCCATGTATGACAGACTCACCCAATTCCTAAAGTGAGGGACAAATCCCATTCCCTCCAGGACCGCAAGAAGGTACCACCAATTCACGGAGTCCAATGGCTTGGCAATGTCAATGGATACCAAGGCTAGTTACCCCTCTCTGTCTTCTAATTAATGTATAACATACATTAACTGTTGAATATTCGTGGTAATACTCCGCCCTGGTATGAACCCACACTGGTCCGGGTGGACCAGTCTGCCAATTTCAGATCCCAATTGAAATGTGAGAACTTTACACAGTATCTTCATGTAAATATTTAAAATCATGATGGGATGATATGAGGATGGGTCAGATGCCTCTGCAACGGGTTTCAAGATCATTGCAATGGTACCTTCAGGCATTGAGGTTGGAAGTATTTTCTTAACTAGCGCTTCAATATAGAACTTGAGCAAACGGGAAGCCACCACTGTACCATAGGTCTGATAGAATTCAGTTGTAAAGCCATCAGTTCCCGACATTTTCCCTATTGGAAGAGACTTAATAACTGCCCGAACCTCCTCTAATGTGAGTTCAATGTCCAATTCCTGCCATGCCACATTACCCAGCTGTGGGATCGGTATCCCTGTCAAACAGTCCGAGAGTCTATCATGGTCCGGGACCCTTAGGTTAGTGTATACTTGTTCTAATGCCCCTAAAACACTTCTAGTACGTCACTTTTGGTTTGTGCCTCACCACCCCAGGGATCTGTGAGGTAGAGTACCGGGGTACAGGGTAGCTCATGTAGAAGGATCCAGGCCAATAGACTGTCCAAGCTTTTTCTCTCCCGATGAAGCAGTTGTTGATACTATTTCAGCGTGTTATGCTCTAGCCTGTCCCTAGTTTCCATTAGCTGCCTCAACAGCTCTGTTGCAGTTTCCTGGTGTCTCTCCTCCCCATCTGACCACCTCTGTATGGCTATTAAGGCATCCTCCTTATGAAGGAGTTCTCCCTGCATGTGTGTAGCACTCCACAAGAAAGGCCCACACAGCTACCCCTCAGCACCCCTTTCAGTGCCTCCCCTTCCGTCGCTTGACTCTGGGTGATCATCCAGTTTGTGTCAGTATAGCCTGTCAGGGACATCACTATTGTTTGCCTGCCCACCTGGTCCTGCAGTATCTCAGAAGGGAATCTCCAAGAGTAGGGGGAATGGGTGCTTCCTCTCCACTGGAATCGACATACAACCAGTGCATGATCAGATAAATAACCTGTGAGATGCACTGCATCCTCTAACCTGGTGGCTGTTTGTTGCATTGCCAGTATTCTATCCAACCTACAAAAGATACCATGTGTGGCCAAGTAACAGGTATATTCCTGACACCCCGTGTGAGTATCTCTCCCAACGTCTCTGAAACCCAATTGAGACTTAACATTGACCAGTCTGTTTGTCATCCTACATTTAATGACCTGCCTGGGAGGGTGGCGATCACACTCCCCATTTACCACACAATTAAAATCACCGACCCAGAATGTATCAATCCCTGGGGTAGCTGTCATTACAGCCATCAATGTAGGATAAGAGGAGTTGTCATCAGTATTGGGAACATATGAGTTACTGACTTCCATGTCCTGGCCATCTAATGTACCCTGAATCAGTGTATATTGACCCTCTACATCAGTCTCCATATATGTCAATGCAAACGGCTCCCCAGTGGCTATCCACCCTAACACCCCCCTAGAGAACAACGAGTAAGTTGTGTAATAGGTCTATCCAAGATTCTAACGGCGGACTTATAGCTCTGCACCTCACGCTAGTTTCATCAATATTTAAGTCCTGTGCAATTACTCCCCAGCACCAGCCGTTGCGTGGTACCTCTGTGTTCCATATCCCGAAAAGTTGCTGCAAGCGGGGGTGCGCCAGGCAATGAAGTCCAAAACACTTGTTGCAGTATCAAAAAACCTTTATTTCAAATTAGTCTTTTCTTTAATTCAATAGCACATACAGCTCAGCCAACGCGGTTCGTTCCCACAAGGAGAACTTCATCAGGGCTGAAATTGACATACAAAAGAACCAAAATCAAAACGCAGACATTAATCTCAAAATTAAGTACATTACAAAACGGCACAGGACTCAGACAAATGCCACCGTTATCCACTTTGAAAAATTAAACAATAAACATTCAAAAACATTTATATGTCCAAGATAAAACAGAACTAAAAGACAGGCAACAGCTAAAATGGACATAACTTGATAGACAACACCATGTATCAAAAATAAAGTATGGATCTAGCATACACGTACATGTGAGCTACTGGAAACCTACAACACACACCAGCTAGTTCAGTGTGTGCAGTGGTAAAAAATTAAATGAGTAAAGTGGTTTCTTCAAAAGCCAAAATACAAATGTATAGAGACAGTATACATAAAAATAGTAGAAAGAAAAGGGGTGTCAGAACATGTGAACATTAAAAAATTTAAAAAACAAAGGAAAAGAAAAAGAAGATAATATTCTCAAAAGCGTGGCTCAAGTCCCCATTAGGGCATGAGCGTGAGGGAAAGTACACGGGGTGGGGGCCAAAAAAGTGGTGTGGCGGCCAGAAACAGACACGCGGGTATGTACAGGCTTGGGTGGCGGGCCCAGGAGGAGTTTGACAGTCCGCCAAGTTAATGGGGACTGATGTCTCACCTTCAATAACACGAAAGCTTAAGTCGAAACGTTACAGTATCCGTAGTATTCTCTCCAGTTTATTGCGCTGGAAGCAGTCAAAATTTCCAAGGCATAATCATGCCCATTGGCGATTACCTGATGCGTACAGAAAACCTGTATTAATAAGACTAGAGCACATGGCTACATGTTGACTCTCCCTATCTGGCATCATAGTGTATATCTCATGCGAGCACCGCATCCTAGCCATGTCCAAATCAGGGTAAAACGTCATCCATCAACAGAGGAACCCGAAGACATGTAAACATATATACAGGGCGAAGGCAGAGTCCTTATTGTGATAGACAGCCCCGGTATGTTCCATCACAGCATCAGCCCTGCTCAAATAGTCAGATTAGACCCGATATATAAGTACCTAGACTCATCACCAATATCCATTAAAAACTCAATAGTCCTTACGAGTGTCCATGTACTGCAGTATTCAAAATCAGTGACACAGTAACAATTCAAGCGTAGTCATAACCAAAGTGTGAGCAACAGAAAGCCTAAGTATAGTAGCACCCGAATTAGTTGCAGAAAATTAACAGTTCCCAAAGAGACTCGTGTATACCAGGCAATGCGTTCTTCCCATAGAATTAGGGATGGACAACCTCGAGTCTAGTAATTGTGTTCATGTTCTTGACAAAGGACTCTATATGTTTTGCAACATAACGAAGGATTCCTCCATAGGTATCGCAGTTCTGAGCCTGAAGTCAGGCAGGGATGACTATTATGTCAGAAGCCCATATCTACCCTAGCGCACGCCCTTCCCAAGTCAAATATCCTGCAAGGGCACATGTATGTACAGGTGCGTATGGGTGCCGATAGAGCGTGAGGAAGAACACAAAGAGACCATTGTTAAATTAGTGCTCCTCGCAGGTTGTATACGAACTCGTAGATAAAGCGTGCATCCACAATCAGATATCCACTCACAACTCCCCGCCATCCTTGCGGCCATCCGCATAACTTGCTAAGATGTTAAGGGTCAATGAGCACTTCGTTGGCCCCCTATGAGTTCAGTAATCTAACGAATATTCACAGATACCCACTAGCTTTTAAGAACTCCTAACAGTGACACCCCATGCGGGTAAAAACCAACCCCCAACTGTCTCCTTACCCTTGTGACGATAGTTACGTCTGCATCCGAAGTGAGTGTAAGCACTACTAACAGTATTTAGAGTTCACAAGCGCCTCCCATAAGTCATGCCTGCCCAATCCCCTTCCTGGATGGAACAGGGTGCTTGGCCCCATTTCCTAGCAACCTGCTCTTCAAGGTAGGCGGCGGCGGTGCCGGCTACGTACCCGCCATCTTGAAATAGTACAAGAAGATATATAATCTAATAAGAAAAACTTAAAATCATGCACAACTGTAAAATCACATAGCGTTACTGCAGAAAAGGCAGAAGACCCTATAATTGGATATAAAGCCAGATTACATGGATCCTAGAAAAAGCGTACAGCAGCGCTTATGTCAGTTTAATAATAATCGCGACCGCGGTGAAAGACAGCCGTCAAGCTGCCACAAGCTGGTGAAAAAGCAAGAGTACTGGTATTGCAAAAACAAATAAAAGCGTTTTCTGCGCTCCATTCCCACGGAGTGGGGACTGGACAGGGGATGAAAAATATACCTAAAAAAGTGCATAAATCGTTATCCTTAAGGGGGTTCCCAATTAGATTATAGCCATAAAGTTAATGGTTGCAATAACCCCAGACGGACGGCATCGTACTGGGGCATATTGAAGGTCATAAGGGACTGAAGGAATATAACAGGGCAGATAAGTGGTGATGCCCCGGAGGTGCCAAGGGTGGTGAGACATAGGGCACTACTAAATGACATGATAAAGACACCCCAGAGGTGAGTGTATAGGACCATGAGCATAGAAAAAATGGAAAAGTAAAAAATAATAGTAAATAAAGAACATACATCATAATAGCAGTAATATGCATAGTTGATTAGAGAGGATTTTCAGGTACACATAATTTACAATAGTTTGTAGATACGACTAGGGTGGGACCCTCAAACCTACAGAGGGCTAGTTTGCATCCTTCTCGTGAGCACAGGTTACCTTCAGAAATGAGAGGCAATAAGTGTAAACCCTTACTATTCATTTCCGCTTAGAAAGAAATGCATCTCGTTGTCATTATTAAGCCCCTGTTCTATCGCGCATAATTTACATATCCATTTGGATTCACACTGCCTCAGGCGTAGTTCTCTGTTCCCTCCCCTTTGGCCCACCTCCACCTTATCAATACCATGGAACCAGAAGCTAGTGTCCCCAGGGTGGATTTTGCCATAGTGTTCAGCCATGGGGTATCTCATGTCACCATTGATGATTGCCCTCCGAGGTTCCAGAATGCAGAGTTTGAGGCTTCTTTTTGTACTCCCCACATAAATCTTATTGCAGGGACAGCCTATCACATACACTACAATGATCGTATTTCAGTTAATAAACTGTGTGATCATATGTTTGGTTGAACCATTGTAATCGAATTCTTTGATCCTATTCACCCCAAACTTGCAGATGCTGCAGGTGCTGCAGATGTGAAACCCTTTTGGTTTCTCTGGTAACCAGGTAGACCCTTTCCTGGCAGTTGTGATGTAACTCAGACAGAGTTCGTTTGTAAGTGTTGTGCCCCTTCTGTATGTGATCGAGGGGTTCTTTCTGAGGGAGCCTTGTAAGCAGGGGATCTCCTCCAATAGGTGCCAGTTTCTCTTGAAAAGCCTGCAGATCTTTTCACTGAATGTGGTGTACTGTGTGATAAACTGGACTTCGTTACTGCCTCCCTTGTTCTCATTGTTTCTGTTACCATCTGTCAGTGTGGGTTCCCTTTTCAGTGTCTGCACCCTTCTCTCTGCTGAGTCCAAGACTCTCCTGTCATATCCTCTCTCACCTAATCTCATCTAGACATCCCGGATATTCTTCTCAAAGTTCCCTTAAGTAGCGTAATAGGTCTGTCTCTTCCATTTTGTAGCAAGCTTTTTGGCTTTGGTCTCAGTTAAATGGGTCTCCTGAAGACAGGTTATACTTGCTCATGACGTTTGAGAAGTAACAGCACTCAATAGCGTTTGGTACAATTGCCAAGTCCTGTAACATTCCAGGAGAGAAGTTTATAGTCAGTACTGACAGTCATGGTATTATATGTTCTGATGTCCCAATTGCTATGATGCCCACATGCTAGGATGGCTAAAACCCCCTTGTAGGATCCTGAAAACCTTTCTCTAGGAAAATGTGAGAAAATAACTACCCATTCCCCATCCTTCCATGGGCAACCATAGTGCCAACATATGACTACAGGAGCCCACCCACTGTCATATCAGGAAGATTACAACATCCCAATTGGTCCAACAGGGACCAACTAACTGGAGCAATAACAAGAAAATCAAGCTGCACCCAACCAGGATTCCCCACCATCATCCCTGTATTTATAGGCTCAAGCAAAAAACACCCATGTGCATCTCAATGTATTATCCAGGATCCAAAGTAACCCCAATCTAAAGTACAGCAAGTAGTCACAGTAGATGAGAGGATAATCAATAGTGAAAAATTAGACATATCAAACATTTTCATGAAATGCCATATCCCACATGAGTAGATGTCCAACTGTGTAAACAATAAAGCACTTCAGAATGAGCCTCACAGCCCTCCACATACCCATCCTCCATAATAGACGTGTCTGGAATCATCTCAGAAGTTGGGCCCAGAGCCCTTGATGCAGCACCCAATGATGACGCTCTCTCAGGTGATATTTTGTGTCCCTCAGAGGATGCCGGGAGAGTCAAATGCATTGCTCCATTCTCCCCTATATGTATTTTACCGGAACCCAAGAGAGACAAGTTGGGATTGCCTGTGTCAGTGCAGGACCTCAGCTAGGGTGCCATGGGGCATGTCCCCCAATTCCAGCGACGGTTGGTACCACCAATCGAGGTAATAGCAGTATCCCTAATCTCAAGCCATTCCCAAACATCCTCGGGTCTGTCGAAAAAGTGGGCTTTATCATTGTACAAGACTTTCAGTTTAGCTGGATAAAATAACATATATCTCAAGCCCATTGCTCTCAATGTCTGTTTGGCAGCTATGAAAGACTTGTGATGCTCCTTAACCAGTTTTGTGTAATCTGGGAAGATAGCTATGTTACAGTTCTCAAATTGAGAGACTTCTTGTTCCCAACCTGCCCTCAAGATGCAATCTCTATCCCCGTAGTTGAGTACCTTAGCTATGATGGCCCTAAGGGGAGTGCTGGGACGTGGCAGCGGTACCAAGGCACTGTGGGCCTGTTCAATGATAAAGATGTCCGGAAGGACCCGTGGCTTCATGGACAATCTGATCCAGTCCTCTAGGAAACGCTTAGTAGATGAGCCCTCCGTTTTCTACTGAAAACCCAACACCTGAATGTTGCTGTGGCGGGAGCGATGCTCTGCATCTTCTGATCTCCTGCCCAGAACTGCAACTGTGGTAGTCATTGTGGCCACCTGATGCTGCAGGGCCTTGACCCCCCCTTGCAGAGCGTTAGCTTCAGCATTATTTACTATATCAGAGACTTTACGCAAATCAGGTCTCAGCAAATTAACATCTAAGGACACAGCCTCTTTCTGATGCTCCAAAGCTGTTCGCGATCCCTGGATAGTCACACAGGAAGTCCGCCCTCGAGGGCTCCAAAGTGCTCTCCCCTGAGTCCCCTGTGTCCGCAGCACCTGACTGCCTTGTTAACCAGTGAGTTGGATGTTGTGGGGTGGTGTACTGTGTAATGGTTTTCGTCGCCTGTGATCGTGCAGCTTTGTCTTTACCCATAATGGTTACTGTGTTGAAGTTCTCGCCACCCACTATACAGCTGAGTGGAGTGTCAGTGCTAGGGAGCACTCAGAATTCAGGGCTGCTTTGTTCTGTAGAATACACCAAAGGAGCAGGGGTCAGGGCCACAGCGGTTTGGTTGCAAAGCAGGGTGTGAAGTTCAGTCCAGAGACCTCCAAGCCCCTATGCCTTATCTTCCACATCCCCCACCAGTCAATTGAGCGCCACAATGCTTAGCATCATCCCACTACTCCATGGGACTCAAATGATAACTATCCTCAGAGAGGCAGGGGGGACATCCCATCCCCCAGGATGCACCAGGTGACACCAGGCAGTGGCCAACCACAGGAAGCAGGACAGCCAGCACATCCCAACAATCTCAGGTGCCAAGCGGTATTGCACAGCACATCATTCCCCTGTGTATATAGTATCAGTGCTCCGTCCATCATCTCCTTGTGTTTGCTTTGTTCACCCTAAGTTGGCAGGGTATGCCCAGACATGGGTCCCTTGCTCACTTTGCCATTGGATTCAAGCTAGCCTGGCTGATGAGGGGTGGTACCGTGAAACCGGTCCCAGGATGCTTGTGTCCGGTTCAGGGAAGACCTGGCTTGTCAGTTCGGGCTGAACTGTTCCCATAAGGAACAGGGTCAAGACTGATTTGCATATAGCTGGGTCTGAACTGGGGTGGTGAAGTGAGCTAAAGTACGATGGTGGATTCAACCCAGATCTGTGACTGGGGGTGAGTGTCTGAAAAGTTTCAATGCTCCGACCATCATCTCCTTGTGTTTGCTTTGTTTGCCATAAGTTGGCAGGGTATGCCCAGAGGTGGATCCCTTGCTCACTTTGCCACTGGACTCAAGCTAGCCTGGCTGATGAGGGTTGTTACCCCAAAACCGGTCCTAGGATGTTTGTTTCCAGTCCAGGGAAGATCTGGCTTGGCAGTTCGGGCTGGACTGTTCCCATAAGGAACAGGGTCAAGACTAATTTGCATATTGCTGGGTCTAAACTGGGGTGGCGAAGTGAGCTAAAGAACGATGATGGATTCAACCCAGATCTGTGACTGGGGGTGAGTGTCTAAAAAGTTTCAGTGCTCCGTCCATCATCTCCTTGTGTTAGCTTCGTTCACTCTAAGTTAGCAGGGTATGCCCAGACGTGGGTCCCTTGCTCACTTTGCCTTTGGATTCAAGCTAGCTTGGCTGATGAGGGGTGTTACCCCGAAACCAGTCCCAGGTTGCTTGTTTCTGGTCCAGGGAATACCTGGCTTGGCAGTCCGGGCAGGACTGTTCCCATGAGGCACAGGTTCAAGACTGATGTGCATAAAGCTGGGTCTGAACTGGGGTGACAAAGTGAGCTATAGAACAATGATGGATTCAACCCAGATCTGTGGCTGGGGGTGATTGTCTGAAAGTTTCAGTGCTCCGTCCATCTTCTCCTTGTGTTTGCCATAGTATCAGGCAGCCAGCCCCATGGTAAAGGCCCTGGTACCAGCCTCACCATTCTGCAGGGAGGGGGCCTCTAGTGTCCCGGGACACTGAGTGTGTGAGCGGCACCTCACCAGGATATTCCAGAACTTTGCTGAAAGTCTGTGTCCTCCATACTCACTATGACATCATCAATCTGTATGGCATCGAGCTTCCTCCTGGGGGCAAAGTGACAATTGTGTTGCCCCATGGCGTTATGGCCTTGAAATATGGTGGAAAGATCAGGGAGTCACCAGGGCCACTGGGGGACGCATCACAAGGTAGGGAATGCCATTCCCAACAGGAGAGGAAACCAGCCCGTTAATGCCTTGAGTCCCTCGAGAGCCAATGTCTGCCTCCAGGCCCCCATGGTATACTGCAGCCACCCAGGGACCATGAGGCGCTCCAGAAACGTTGTCGGGGCAGCCTCAGGGCAACACCCCCCTCGAGGGGGCCCCCCAGGAAGGACCAGGCCCTTCAGCAAACACGACTTCCAGTCACCAAGGCTGCCAGATAAAGGACCGTCAGCCCTGCAGGGCAGCCGCCCAACTCCTCCTCCAGTCCCACCTTCGATCGCGCTCTCTGCTGTGTCCAGCAAGGCCTCCTGGCCAACGGCTGCCATAAAGAGGTCCTGGTTTCAGTCATCCACAAGTCGAACACAGCGCTCCCTCTAGCTGCACCACAGTGTCGTTCGATCCTCACTACTGCCCCTGGGATCAGGCACCCCAGGATGGTCTCCTCCAGATGCACCGGCCCAGGCAGGGTGTGGAATCTCCCAGACATCTGACCCAAGTCTCAGGCAGGCCCCTCCCTCTCCACACCTTTGGGTCCACTTGAAGACCACATGCCCAGGTAGGCTGCAACTAGAGAATCTCTAGGAATTGCTCCAATTGCCCGGGAACTGGTGCCAGGAACAGCTGGGGTGTTATATGCTGCAACGATATCGTAGCAATTAACATCACTTTGGGCAGGATTGTGTAGGATACAGGGGAGAAAGTCTCCCAGCCAGGCAGGAGCTCAGACTTCATGTCCTGTCAGCCATGTTGCCAGCAGGGAAACATATGTTTGCTCCTGCCTGGTGGGAGCAGCTTTAAATCTCCCACCGGAGGGGGCAAAAATGCCTCCCCTGTCTGCAGGCATACAGGCAGGGAAGGCAAGTCTGCTCCTGACCAGTGGGAGATTTAAACATGGTCCCGCTGGGTAAGAGCAGACTTCTGTTTGCCTGCCCACACTCCTGTGGGCAAAGAAGCAGAACAGATAATGCTCCCATCTGAAGGAAGCATGCAAAACAGCTGCTCCCTCTCGGCAGTAGCAATGCTGGCTCCCACACTATGCAAGGTGCTGACTGGGACTGTGGGGGCCCTGGGGTTGTGCTCGCTGCCCCCAACTTGCTGCTCGGTTGGTGCCTCGGATGGGCTCTGGGACACCCACCTATTGTTATGGAAGGCCCCAAGGCATAGGGTTCTTAGGGCCATAATAGGCTTGGGGAGGGGGAAAACACAGCCCAGGCTCTTTGGCCAAGCCCTCTGGCCAATCCACCCTCAGGGTGCCAACACCAGGCCATGCACAGCATTTGGAATGCGCACCATAGGGTTGCCCTTCGGGCCTTGGGGATCCTATATCCTGGGGACAAAATATATATCAATGCTTGGGAGGCATGCAGCCTCCCTCTCAAAACCTTAATTGGCCCGGAGACCCAATCTTCTAGGGCCAAATTCAATTAAAAAGGTGAGGAGTTACATGAGACCCCCTCCCTGAACCCTACTAGGCCCGGGAACCCCATCCCCTATGGCAAAATTGAACAAAAAAGGGGAGGGGGCTGTGGGGCAAAAATAAATGTTTCATTCCCATGCAGACCTGCGAGTGAAAGTTTAAAAGACTGCACTGTGTATCACTTCCATTGAAGAGAGAGACAAATAGGTAAATGAACAACACATTTGGAATAGATAACTTCCGCTAATGAAAAAAAAATATGATTGTTAGATTTGGCCCTCTCTGCAGGCTCACTCCTAGATTTTTGCCTTCTGTTGCTGAACCCTTTTTTGTTGGCATTAGGACTATTTGTACTTTTACCCTGCTAAGCAAAAGTAAAGTGATTGTGCTCTCGCCTTAAAATTTGGTAACATTGGTATACATCTAGTTGGGACATTTAATTTACATATAAGCCAGTGTGGCTTTTGGGGTAAGTAAAACCATGGAACCCGGGCTAGAACATGCTCTAGTCTCCTTTAATTGGGAGAAAGACTCAGACGGTAAGATTGTGATCCCTGGGGGTGGAAGCTACCACTTCCACCGGATCACAGTGAATGGGATACATGTCATTGATCTGAGAGATACTGGTGCCAGCCAAACCATGCTGGTGGAAAGGCTGGTTTTCCCAGATAAATACCTGTCAGGACAGCTGTTAGGTAGCGCAGGCCGAGGGATAGGACTTTGTCCACCCTATGGCTCTGGTATCCCTGTAATGGGGTGGGGAAATGGCACAGACGTCATAGTAAGTCTGCAGATGCCAATTGACTGCCTTCTGGAAAATAAGTTACCAACAGTGATAGAAGAGCTGGGAGGGGAGGTCACCCAGGGTGTCCTGAGAGCTCCGGTTTCTTGGGGTACAACTTCCAAAAGGAGGGCAGGGAGGCCCAGATGGAGAGTTAGGAGGTTGAGATAATCCACAGTGGGAGGACCGGTGGATCAGGGATTGCCAGCTTTGACAGAAGAGCACCTCAAGACTGACCCTATGAGGCCACTTCTGAACTGGAGGTCCTATCTGGGCTGTCATCAAGACAGAGGACAGGAGACCTGCACCACACAGACACTTGCATGACACAGAGTGTGTCACACTTGAAGGAGGTAGTAGCTTCGCCTGGAAGTACCAGCTTGCAGGTCAACTGTTCAGCCACAGGGTACAGTCTTTGGGATGGGAGGCAGGAGTGAGAGTGGAAGTAGGGTGCTTATCATCCAGGGCTGATGCTCCCCCCCCCTCTGAGAAACCTAACAGTTCAAGGAAACCTCAAGAGCAAGCAGGGGATTCTTTGCTAGTCTCAAGGCTGGAAGTAATGCCTGCATAAGGCCCCTGCTTTGGAGCCTACACCTGGCAGTCGATGGCCTGGGCATGTCTCTTGACACCGACAGCTGTAAGTGACTCTTCTGGTTGTTGTCCTTAGGGTCGAGATTTCCCTGAGTTGGCGACAGAAGTCTGACTCAAAGAACAGAACAGGCCATGTCACCTTGCTGGCTATGGTGGTACTTTCTGCCTGCTGGGATGTATCTGTGAGCAAGATAAAGTAAAGGTTGCACAGTAAAGTACAAGATGCTTTGGGAACAGGTGGCTAAGCTGAAAGAAGGCCTGCCATGGACTCAATGTGTTGGCGTTCACGTTGAAGGGAAATCAATGGCGGATGAAGGCACCAAGGCAACAGCTCGTACTGCTGCCGTTGCTGCAATAACTCGCTCAAGTATGAGGACAGACGGAACAACTATGTGAAAAGATCAGCCTTCTCAGGTTTCTTTAAGTTGTGGTTTACTGTAAATGACATCTCCAGCACAGAGCAGCATCCACAATCTTCAAGTGCTCTCTAACTGACTTAAAAAGAATTCTCAAAGAAGAACTCTTCACAGTAGAACCTCTGCGCATTCTGTGACATCTCCACACATCTCCCTTTTACCATAATAGACAATATCAATAATAACATAAATAAATAGCACTGAATAAATTTGCAATACAATTTCAATATTTAAGGAAAAATCAACATAGAATATACAATGTGCACATAAGAATCTAAAAAAAACTAGTACATAAGTAACAATTCATATGCAGGAACATTCATGGTCCAAATACATTACATGACATCACTATCAAGACCTAAAATCTTTTGGTGTATTGGTAATGGTCTATGGTTCGCATACTTTGCATCTATTACCTAGAACCATCGTCCAATTTTACAACACTCCCTTTAATATCCTTAACTTGGAAAGGTCCCAAATATTTACTCTCACCCTTCCGAACCCACTCATTTTTCCGAACTACCACCCAATCTCCTGCCTGAACCCATATCTTCTTTACTCCTTTTTTCAAATTATATGCTCTTTTCCATTTTTTCCTGTCCCCTTTCAACTCTCTCTTTGACTTCAGTACGATCAACCCAAATTCTGTCTTTCCTGCTCAACCACACAGGACACTCCTTTTTCCCAGGTTCTCTTCCTTTCAAGGATACGAATGGAGGTACACCAGTGGCTGAATGTGGACTAACCCTATGGGTCCACATCATTTTTCTTAGCTCTTCTTTCCAAGATAACCCATTAGCAAGAGAAAGTTGGATGTTGTCCATTATAAGACGGTTTACCCTTTCTACTAGACCATTAGCCTGTGGTCTGAAAAGAGCTACCCTCTCATGTTTAACTCCCATTCTTTTCAAGTACTCCTCCATTTCCCTGGAAACAAATTGCACTCCATTATCAGACACCAAAGATGCAGGTATTCTTTCCTCTAGAAAAACATTCTCCAAATATTTCACCACATTTCCAGTATTAACTTCACTCATGGTCTCCACCACAAACCACTTAGAATGGTAATCTACCTACACAAGAATATATCTATCCCTGTACCCTAATCTACTTACATTCCCAATAAAGTCTATGGCCAATCTTTCCCATGGTCTAGCCGGACATTCGGTACACACTAGAGGAGGTTGTCTCACAATTTTAGATTTGTCACTATTAGCACATATGTGACAATCCTTTACTACAACCTCCACATCGCTATCCATTCCAGGCCACCAGAATGACTCTCTGACCCTACGTTTGGACATATTCCGTCCAGGATGCCCCTCATGAACAATATCCAGAATACGCTTGCACATATTCATAGGGGTACTAGCTGGTGTCTTCTCCTAACTTTTCCCTCACAAATGCTTAACTCATCTCTCACCTTAAAGAACTCACTTAATTCATGATCCCTGCTATCTTCGATGTTCCAATCTTGAACAATTTTAGTCTCCACTCTCAATAACACCAAATCACGTTCTCTTGCTTTCTCCCACTCTTCAAAACACAAAGCCATTTCCCCACTGTTAATCACATCCACAGAGTCACTGTCAATTTCATCACAATCTTCTTCCAATGGCATTCTCGATAAATAATCTGCAACTACATTTTTTGTACCCTTTACATATTCGACTTCAAAATTAAATTCCATAACAGACAAGAACCACCTTGAAATGAGGGGTGTCACATTGCCTTCCAACCCTCTCCCCCCTTTGAAAATATAAGTTAGAGGTTTATGGTCAGTTCGGATCTTAAACGGCAAACCCCAGACATAAAACTTAAAATGATTGATCGCCCAGCAACAAGCTAAAGCATCCCTCTCGATGACCGAATACGAACGTTCAGCACCTTGCAACCTTCTGGATGCAAAACCAATGATACGTTCCTCACCATTCACTACTTGTGACAACACTGCCCCAATTCCTACTCCACTAGCATCTGTGGTCAAATATGTCTTTCCTGCAATATCAAACCGCCCCAAAAATGGTGCACGTGATATAGCTTCTTTAACAGACTCAAACGCCCTTTTACAATTATCATTCCACTCAAATGCCACATTTTTTTTCATTATTACTCTCAATGGTTCCACAAGTTCAGTACAATTTTCAATGTACTTGGCACAATATTCTGCTAACCCTAGAAACGACCTGAGGTTGTCTTTATCCGATGGTTCAGAAGCCATAGTTACAGCTTTTATAATGCTTTTTTGGCCTTATTCCACTAACTGTAACTTCATGACCTAGATAATCCACACGTTCTTTTCTCACTTGGCATTTCTCCATCTTTATAGTCAACCCATGTTTCTACAACCTTTTCATCACTTCTTCAAACATTTTGTCATGGTCACAAATATCATTCCCCACAATCAAAATGTTGTCTTGAAAACACTATACTTTTTCCAAATCTCCAAAAATCTTTTCCATCACTTTTTGAAAAACGGCAGACGCCGACGCTAATCCAAAAGGCATCCTCTTATACCTAAATGCACCTAAGGGAGTTGCAAATGAAGTCAGATGTCTTGATTCTTCGTGTAAATTAATTTGATGATATGCAGCTGACATATCAAGGACACTAAATACATTTCCCCCTCCCATAGTGGATAACATTTCAGATATATTGGGGAAGGGTTGTCTATCCACCCAAATGTTCTTATTTAAGTCACGCAAATCAATGCAAAGACGAATTTTCCCACCATCCTTTGGAGCAATCACAATAGGAGCCAACCATTCAGATGCATCGATTGGCTCTATAATGTCTTGTTTCAACAAATTCTCAATTTCTTGACGCAATGGTTCTAGCATCAAATTTGGAACATTCCTTGTCTTATGTACTACAGCCTTAGCATTCTCTTTTAAAATTATTTTATGTGAATATCCTTTTAATAAACCTAAATTGGAGTTAAAAACTTTAGGATATTTACTCATTAACTCAACACAATTTTCCACTTCTCTCACATCCACTCTTTCCAAAACCATTACAGGTTCTCTTGCATTGGGATCTATTATGATATTCAGATCTTTCTGATGTCGCCATCCTAAAAGATCAGAACCAAAATTAGTAATGTAAACTCTCCCTTTAACAGCCTCCCCTTTGAACCTTATAATCATCCAACATCCCTTTGATCTCAATCCTTTCTCCTGCATAGCCTACAGCACGAATATCCGAATTACACAAGGACGGACCATCTCCTTTAGGCCAAATTTGAATATAAGATGCATTCGAAATAAGTGTGTACAGACTTCCAGAATCTGCTAATACTTTTATCTCCTTCCCTTCAAAGGAAATATTACAATGAGGTTTCTCTAGTTTATCCTGACTCTCCATTTTCACTTCAGAATCTAATTTGGTCATTTCCACAGTGTTATTTTCAAAACATTCTGTAAAATCATTAATTGTTGACACAATTTCATCCACATTTTCACAAGTGTCATCAACTTCTTGCACCCTACTTTTTCTGGCATTCTTGTACGACATAGTTTCACAAAATGTCCCCTTTTGCCACAATTTCTGCACAATGTACTTCTAGCCATACACCTTAAGCTTGATGCAATGTGTCCTGGGGACCCACAGCGAAAGCATTTAATATCTCTAACCGAAAAATTTCTCCTTTCCATTTGTGATCCCTTTGAATCACTATTAGTCTTAACATCAATTTTTTTAATCTCAATTTTTCTTTCGACAACTTCCACCTTCTCACTTTTTGCAACAGTGGAATTTTCCATTTCCTTAATCCATGACACAGTGTGTTCCATCCCTTTAGCTATGCGAACAGCCTCATCTAAAGTATATTCTTTCATCAACAATTTCTCCTTTATCCTTTTATTGCTAGTACATCTAACTATCTGATCTCTGATTAAAGAATCATTCAATTGCTCAAACTTGCATGTTAATGCTAAACCTCGTAAAGAAGATACGTATGAAGAAATATCTTCATCTGCTCTTTGGCTCCTGCTAAAAAACTTGTGACGTTATAACACAACATTGATTTTAGGAGTAAAACGTAGTTCTAGCATCTGGATAGACATATCATATATATTGTTAGGCTCTCCATCACCCATTCCTAAAGATATCTCCGGTAACTCTTCATACACCCTTCTTCCTTCAACACCCAGGTGGTGAAGAAGTATCGCTTGTCGTCTGACGGGACCATATTTGTCTCCACCTGTTGCTAATAAATAAGTTATAAATATTTTCTTCCACTGTTTCCATGGTATGGTTGGGTCACCTGGTGTTGCTAAAAAAGGAGGAGGAGAGGACATACTTTGATCAGACATAATACCTGCAAAGAAATACACAAAATAATAATCTAAAATAAAAACCTAAAATAACAATTCAAAACAAAAATCTAAAATAAAAATAGATTTCTTTTGCAATTTCTTCTTTTTGATTGATACAGAACAGTACTTTACTCCTTGAAGAAGAGATACTTATGATGGAAGTTCCTGCATTTAGATGAGCTTAAATTCAAGGTAATTCGACCAACAGTCCACAAGGTGGCAGCAGAGTTCAACTTTCAGTCCGATCGACATTCACTTCAGCGGGAAGAATTGAAACACACGCTCCAGGCAATTACTGAGTAGGGAAACACGACTTGGTAATGGTTTGCGCAGAAACACAGAAAGATTAAAGTTCTTGGGCAACAGCGTAAATCAGCTAACTTGTTCGACTAGTGGCAATACGAGCAATAGGGTTGCTCAGCAACGTGTACAAACACTGATGCCACGAGGAATGACTGATTGCGTGTATGGAACTCGAGATGGATGCGTGTAGAGGCTCGTGGTCGGAGCTCCAGATGGACGCGTGCAGAAGCTCGAGGTGTTTAGTTGCTTGGCAACGCAATTAAACATGAGCTGTGCGAGCAGGATTTGATGTGCGCTATACCAACAACGCTAATTAATTAAAACATTGAAATTTACGCGTCGAAATGGCAGCGCTGGACTTTTAATCACTTGAATCCTCTTCTCCTTCCCGCTCCAGTCAATAAATGCCCAAATCGCACATCCAACAAGAGAAAGAAGCTTTACTCAAAGAAAAGCAGATGAAAGTCTTCAATAGAACAATCATATATATTCCAGGGATGAAGATGCCGGTACCTGCCCCCCGCACAGGAAACTCGTCGCCATGAAAAGATCAGCCTTCTCAGGTTTCTTTAAGTTGTGGTTTATTGTAAATTACATCTCCAGCACAGAGCAGCATCCATAATCTTCAAGTGCTCTCTAACTGACTGAAAAAGAATTCTCAAAGAAGAACTCTTCACAGTAGAACCTCTACGCATTCTGTGACATCTCCACACTATGGTGGCAGTTAATGCAATGCGCAACAGATCAGCCCTGCCAAAAGACTTTCCACTCGAGTACTCCTACAAGTTAGATGCACCAAACATATCGTATGCTCAATTCCAGGAGTGGGGAATAGAGTAATATTGAACATTGATCGCAGATTAGTAATAGACAATACTACCATTGGCTGACCAAAGGTTCAGCACATCAATCCCTGTCGCATAAGTTAATTGTCCTGTGCATCTACTTCCGGCACTCGCCGCCGTTGAGCGCCACTGGCATCCAGACAGAACAAAACACTTGGGAACCAGAAATGGAGTCCGGATAGCAAGTTTTAGTCCATTATCCTTCTTTATTTATGAATTAAATAAAATCAGCCATCAGCCAACGCGTTTCGTTCCTTTTCCATAAGGAACTTCATCAGTGCTGAAACAATCACATAAGACACAATATAAGTCATCACACATAAATACATATAAAAAGACATGACAAATTTACATATATACATATACACTCCATATACGCCACACAAGGTTCACTTAGTGTAGAGTATTGAGATGACGCACACTGGGAATTGGTTATAAACGATCACACTTAACGTAATCAAGTTGCTGGACAGCCTACACAACAAGTATATAAACAATAATTAAACTGAGTGTAAAGGGAAGACGTGCACAGAAAAAATACATATATACACATATATACAGAGTCTACGCAACCTAAGCACAGCGTCTATAACCAATGTCAGTTTCCTTATGCATTTCTTGACACTGGGTGAAAAGAGAAAACATACACGGATAAAATACATCTATACACATATATACAAATTATATACAGTTTAAGCGCAGCGTAAATAGACGCTGTTATTGTCATTATAACTCATAAGAATGTGCTCGGGGGAAGAAAAAGTAGAAAGAGATAGTGGTGGTATGAGTAATACCTGAGAAGCCTAAGAAATGTGCCTATGTGCATAGGGAAGGATAATCACAGCCCATCCCCATATCCATAGATTCTCACCTTGATTAATCTAGTAGGGTATTCACAAAGATCCTGGGTAGTTGCGATAATGGTATTGTTCGGCCGGGTAATCACCCCACAATAAGGGCCAATCAAGTAAAGTCCCAGCTTTAAATCTGTATGGATGACACTCCTATTAGCTAAGGCCATAATGAAGGAACATATCATATTGAATTCCATTGCAAAGGTCAGAACAGCCATGTGTTGAAGCCAGGGTGTTCCTATATTAGTAGATCACAAAAAATCAATGCCTACGTTCCACCATTCAGGTGCCATACTGGAGTCTCACCATAGACCAAAGCAAACGAATGCAAATCAAATTCTCCCAACACACATGATGATAGCTTATGCCCCTAGATGTGATTAAACAAATGCGCAACACAAAAGACCTGTCCATAC
Source organism: Calotriton arnoldi (assembly GCA_963921515.1). Lineage (NCBI taxonomy): Eukaryota > Metazoa > Chordata > Amphibia > Caudata > Salamandridae > Calotriton > Calotriton arnoldi. Next base: position 1,808,299 of record CAWUFW010002804.1, on the reverse strand, counting down.
CAACTGAACCAAATGTAATGTGCCCCTTGAAATAGAAACACCAATGTGCAAAGCGTAGTGAAGGCAGCAATTGCCCATTGATGCGGTTAAAATATGCTCAACTTAAAGGCCATGAAAAACAATGACCACAGGTCCACATTTAAATCAAATACTCGAATGGCACATTCTAACAACACGTATGTTACCGTGCCACGGTAAAACACCAACCATGGACAAGACAGCATAAGCACAGTGAAGGTCAACAGTGGGTCTGACCATTTGTCTTGGAGAATGCCCAAGCGGAGGGGTAACCGCCGTGGACATGAAAAGGCCAACAGTATAGTCGACAATAACCGCGGGGTAAGAGGAGCATTATAAGTAGTTACAGCCAACAGTGGGTCTGACCATTAGGTCCAACCAGTTATTTAAAAAGAAGAAAGCCCAAAGCGGAAGGATAACCACCATGAACACGTAAAACGACCCACAATTAAACTGACCACGTAATATTAAACCATCCGAAATGTAACTGCAAGGGAATAGAGCACTTACCCAGGTCCTCCGTATTCCCTGGTTGCGGCGTGTCGGCCGGCTATGAAGTCTGTCAACGCGCACCTTAATCAAACCACTTATACCTGTAATGAAATCGTCATTAGCGTCAAGACGCCTGTCAGATGAAGCCTATCATGTGACAGCGTGATGAAAACGGCGCAGGGTAGCGCCATATTTTAGTGTCCAGGAGAACACAAGAAATAGGTTGAATAAAACCATCGTTCCATTTGGAAATTATTCAATTTACTTTAAATTGTCAGCCAGCAGCGAAATGCGAGTCAAAAGTCCTGCTCGTGTAATAGAAGGCTAAATCATTGTAAAAAAGGGACAGATAATTCAGTAATGGGAAACGGGAACCATGGTAGAACATACTGGATAGGAGACAGACCACAATTCATTCGCAATTGTACCGTGGCTATATGTTGCCGGTTTGATGAGTTCAAATACAATATTAATAGTAAATGGACCAAAAGAACTGTGTGCTAAAATGTGATGGCAACAAATGGTCGGACCCACTGTTGACCTTCACTGTACCTATGCTGTCTTTTCTATGGTTGGTGTTTTACCATGGCACGGTAACATACGTGTTGTTAGAATGTGCCGTCCGAGTATTTGATTTAAATGTGGACGTGTGCGGAGGACGGCCGGGGGCCGTCCGAATCCCACCCACTGATTCATTCGCCCGCACAGCGGGAAAATTCTGGCCGCGTTGAAGCGGTTAAACTGTATATAATTTGTATATATGTGTATAGATGTATTTTATCTGTGTACGTTTTCTCTTTTCACCCAGTGTCAAGTAATGCATAAGGAAACTGACATTAGTTATAGACGCTGTGCTTAGGTTGCATAGACTCTGTATAAATATGTATATATGTATTTTTTCTGTGCACGTCTTCCCTTTACACTCCGTGTCAATTATTGTTTATATACTTGTTGTGTAGGCTGTCCAGCAATTTGATTACGTTAAGTGTGATAATTTATAACCAATTCCCAGTGTGTGTCATCTCAATACTCTACACTAAGTGAACCTTGTGTGGTGTATATGGAGTGTATATGTATAAATGTATATATGTAAATTTGTCATGTCTTTTTATATGTATTTATGTGTGATGACTTATATTGTGTCTTATGTGATTGTTTCAGCCCTGATGAAGTTCCTTATGGAAAAGGAAGGAAACACGTTGGCTGATGGCTGATTTTATTTAATTCCTAAATAAAGAAGGATAATGGACTAAAACTTGCTATCCGGACTTCATTTCTGGTGCACCTTCCATTCCCAAGTGAATTGATCGCAGATTAGGACTGATCCTAGCTGCACATGAGGGTCTGAGTTCTGCTCAAGCAGGGATTGCTGCGACAGTTTAATTACTGAAGCACCGCTATTGGTGTCCAGATCTATTAAAACAGACCAATGACTTTGACCTTAAATGTGACATCTGCCAGCAGATGAAAGTTTCCATCATAGCACTTCCAGCACAGACACCTCTATTGATCTCGGACAAGCCTTTGACTTGTATTTATTTGGACCACTGCAGCCCCTTACAATTGGGGGTGGGCAGAGTTCGCGGAGTCCTACTAAGCGGAATTCAGCAGAGTTGCAAAACAATTCTGCCACGATACATGGAGTTCTGCTTTCGGGTGGAGTTTGCCGGCGCGCCAATTCGGGTTGCGTTGGGAACACTGAGTGTGTCTGCGCCCTTCAAAATTGTGTGTGAATGGCACTACGCTGTCCTGACGTGTGCTCATGTTCTAAATAGCACGCAAACCACACCACGCGGTCTGCATGGGCGCAGCCATCTTGTTTTTCTACTCTCTATTATGATGCTGGGCCCAAATTTTAACCTCTACTTAATCTTTGTAATCCTCCTCCTCCCTTTATTACTTTTCAACCCCTATTTTTTATTTTTTATAATAGTGTGTGTCTTTGTGTTTGTATATTTTACATTTTTGTGTACATTTTTTCATGTTTTTGTGACTTTTTGACTTCTTTCTTTCTTTTTTACTTTCCCTTCCTTTTCCTTCATAGTTATTATTTCCCCACCCAGCGCCATGACAGAGGGGCAACTTCCATGCGGGCCGTACCGCCTCCCAGGTCTGCATCCCCAGGCGATCTTTGGAGAGGAGGAGGTGGCAACACTAGTTTTTTTTGTGCAGCGCCACCTCCCCTCTATGCTGGCTGCAGGTGGCAGGCCCAATAGTGGCTACCCCCTGCGGGATCGTCAGCAGCAGTGTGGGGCCAGTGCGTGCAACACATCCACCAGCTATAGCACACTGCCCAGCAGCTGACGCACCGCTGGGCGGACATTTTCGACCGGCAACAGGACCTGCTCGACCTGGTAAGCGTCGAGATTCCGGGGCTTGGTGAGTATTAATTATTTGTTCTGTTTGTGTTCTGCAATGCTAAAAATAGCATGCTGCTCACACTCAGAGGTAAGTTATGTTTAGTAAAGCTTACTCTGGTATATTAATGTGTGATCCAGTTTCTAGTTTCTGCTAGGCAGGTGCTACTACCTAATCACATTCATCAGGCGCTCGCTTTGGCTGATTAATTAAAAAGCCATTGCAGACTGTTTCTTCTGTCACTATAGTGAATCACTGAGTAGCGCATTCTCTCCGTGACTTTGTTTATATAGCTCGTACAGTTCCAGGTTATTTAATTGAATTCACAGTGATGATGTGAAGTATGCATCTATGCATTGCAAAAAAGGGAGACTGAGTTGGCTCATCAAGGGTGTTGAGAAATAGGAATAGATAGAATAAAGATCATTCACTACAATACATTAGTTCCAAATGTAGTTTTTGCTAAGGAGATTTGGAATATGGATTTACCGACAGTCAATTAACTCAAGTCAAAACTAGTAGTACTATAGGTGATCTGTTTTAGTGACTGCGTTTGCTTTTCATAAAACATTTTGCGTAGTCACTAATCTATTTTTATTTATCTTCCTAATTTCTTTCATCAGCACCCAAGGGCAAAAGAGGGATGATTTGTAGGGTCCGTGACAAACTAGTCAGCCAGTGCAGACCACCAGCGCCATTACTGAGGGCTCTGCTGATCCCAATAAGTCCTTTTATGATTGTTGTGGACTTCTTAGGGTAGAACCATAGAATCTTGGGGCATTGGTCTATTGGAATGTTGGTGCTATCTATCGTGATTCGTGAAGATTCAGATAGCAGGCCCAAGTAAGCTAGTATTTTAAATAAAAATCACCATGTATGTTTGTTGAGAAGACTTCCCCATTCCTGCTTATGCCTAGTTCTAACACAGTTCAGTTCACAAGACAGTGGCCATGGTCATCATGGACCCCCCACAATGTAGTGTGCGGCAGATCCATATATTTATAGTTACAGTATACCAGCAGTTTCCAATGACAGTGCAGCAAGGCTAGAAAAAAAGTATGAGGTCCTACTCCCATTACATTTGCTATCCAACACCATATGTCTTATATTGACCATTATTCAACGCCTGGCTTGTCTAACTTTGCGAACCAACCAATCAAATGTCCAGAGTGATATTTGGAAGATACTGACATGCTAACGGAGCTCTAGTGCTGCATTGCTGTTGTATTTGGAGTTGTGTATCTGGGATCTATGTTATGTGTAATGTTTTATTCTAGCCACATAGAACATTGGTGATGCCAGCTCCAGAGCCGCTGCAGGAAGAGACGCTGACGAATCAGTTGGAGGGGGAGAGGTGAGAAGCTTCAGCAGTGACGGCCACGAACGTCACTAGCTATTGCCATGGTGTCACTCGTCATCATCAAAAATGACTGTGAGGTGGACCCCTCCAGCTTTACCAGCCACAGCAGTGGTTGAGTTATTATTATGACTTCTTCTATCTGCAATGCAGCAAAATCTCACATATTTATGGCTTGAGGGAGACATGAAAGAACGGAAGGTAAGTTAAAAGAAAGGAAATTGAATATGAGTGACAGGGTGGGTGGGAGAAAGGGTGCGCAGTGAATGGCCAAAATGATGGTTTGAAGAAAGGGTTGCTATGTATAGAATGGGTGGATAATGTATTGGAAATTTTGAGGAAAGACTGGATGGGAGAAAATAAAGCTTAATCATGGTGGCTATGGGTGAATTAGAAAGAAAGGATGAATTAATATTTGGATTGTTTGGATGAATAAGCAAAGCAGCTCTTCTTCATTTCTCATGAGAAGCGTGCTGCTGCTCACCTACTCTGCTTACTTGGTTTATGTAGGGTTATCACTATCATCACTATCATTCAAAACTATGGTTCATCTAGGTGGTGGTTATTTTTTTTAAATTCTTTGCTCTACTTCCTTGACTTGCTGTATTTGTTAAGTGAGCCAGATCTACCCTACCTATCATTTATCATCCCCCTCCATGCCCATGACAATTTTGCCAACTGTGACCGAAGTGCAGTATGGGGCAGTCAATTTGTGACTGCAGTGTTGGCTGTGTTTTGTGTGTCTGCTTCAGTTAATGCAGCATTTATAATGTTTTCAATGCATTGCAGACCAAACACACAAGGTGTGTTGTCCCTTCGTCCACTCCGTCACCTCTTAGTACTTCACTCCTTTATTTTTTTTTCCTAAGTTCTTCCATCCCAGCCTACCAAACTGGAAAATCCATTCTTGGCATGTGCCACATTTAATCATGCGATACCCATGTGAAGTGATTTCAGAACTTACGTCATGGTTTCCCTTAAAAGATTTAATTTACACTTAATTACACATAATTAATTTACATTTAATTACACTTGTTCAGAGTTTTCCCTTTTGAATTGAACTGTGACTGAATAAGCCAAAGATGATGAATCGATGATCAGTGTAGTGGCCCCTCTGGTATATATATATTATAAAAGCTTTATGCTAGCTGTCTAATCCTCTACCCTATCCCCTGCAGTAGAGAATATCAAGTTTCCTTCCATTGGTTACTGCCCAGCAAATGAATTTGTTGAAATAAGTGGATGTCGGCCGAGGCCAGAGAGTAAAGTGGGAGTAAGTGCATGATTTGATATCAAGTTTGGCATATGGGATACACAGTGACGAATGTGCCAAATGAAATATATATAATCTGTTTCTTTACCTGTAGTGCAGTCCATTAGATTTATTTTCCTCAACGTATGCTTACGGAAGACAAGATGAGTTCTTAATATCCGCATTTCATACATGAGGTGTGTGACTGACATAGTATCTTATTTATTATTCATCTGCCTCTTTGGAGACAGGGTAGAAAGAGAAATGCATTTGTCAAAGAGCAGGGCCATTAGAATTAAAAATAGGTAATTGTCAACTACAGGTGCAATAGCAAACCAGAAGAAGCGCTGGCTAGCAATGAGCATGGATTCATTATTTTAGCCACAAAGTCAAACAGGACCTGTTTGAACGCAAGGGTGCACTGTTCACAAGCCCAATATGGTGCTTTGTTACTTATAACACATGTTAAATAAACTCTTCACCGAACAAAATAGTATCAACCAAAGTTGTGTGAACAAGATCAAGTAAACAAGATCAAGTAAACAAAATGAAATAAAGTTAACACTTGTGTGCTCTTCAGTTTTTGTTGAACAAGAAACAATCAACATTGAGCTAATAAAATGTCAAATGGCATTGCAAACGCAAAGGAAACCACAGGACGGAATGGTCACAGTTCAACACACTGTATTTCACTTTATTTTCGAATTCCAATTTTCAAGGCAGCATCAAACACTTCCCAATGCATTTCGGTGCTGGCACCTTCATCAGGGGAACACTGTGAAAACATATATATGTGCATTTCATGTTTACCACACAGACTAAATGTTAGAACATTGTCAATTTCAATAAAGTTTGAAATGAAAGTTTAAATAAAGTATGAGAACACCACTAGCCAAAGCCAAGATCAACCAAACAGTGCCTGATCTTATACTACATTATTTGCTGCATTATTTGCGACTCAAAAGTGGCCCAAAGGTGTATATGAATATGAGACGTTTTCTCATGCAATGTCTATCTTTTAGAAAACACGCAGAATGTGAAAAATACCCATATCAAAAACCACTGGTACCCTAAACAATGTGAAATTATACAACTACAAATGTGATGATGTGAAAGTCAACAGACCCGTACTCTATGCTCGAAAAGTACCCATGTCAAAACCACTAGTGCCCTAAAAAATGTGAAATTATACAACTATAAGTGTGATGATGTGAAAGTCAAAAAGACCCGTACTCCATGCTCAATATAGGCACACTCACCTACCAACACTGCCAAAAGAAACGAACATTTGCACCAGCCTCAATCTGCCGATCGAAAAGCGTACTTGCTATAAGGATAGTAAAAAATCATACAAACAATAAAATTTATGAGCCACAGTACCGTAAGAAAACTAAAGGTCCATGAAAACATGGACACACCTCTATGTCACGCACCTGTACACAACTTGCAGTGCGTGGACTCCCTTTCTTTCTGCTCATAATCCAATTCAAATAGCATTTTATCAAGCTGGAAAAAAAGGAAAGTATAAGCAATTCTGCCTAACTAAGATCACAACTCGTATTCCGGTGGTTCTGTCCCTCTCTTACCTCTCACCGAGTGTTTGTTCGCCAGGTTTCTCTCTCCTCGTGCGCACTAAGCCCCAAAACGTTTTTAATCAGCTGCGATTTTTAACTTCCGTATCTGCGCGACGTTGTGAAAGTCATAAACATTAATGACAGACTACCCGGTCTCTACTACAAAGTATCTGTGAGAAGTTAGAAAAAAGACTATGCGGTCTCCAAAATTAAACTTGGCTCTGAATTTACACAATCTTTCTAAATCAAAATAGATACGCTCCCCAAAAAAGGGCCAGTGTATGTGTCGATTGCACCCTGTGCAACAATGCCAGTAGTCAGCCCACAATAACCTCTTTCACCATGGATTCCCATAACACTACACTTTAACAGTGCCCCTTGAGTATGCATATTCACCCATTTACACATGCACTACTGCATGCGGCGCGTATATGTCAGGTAATAGCTCACTGTTTCAACATCGGGAAAACACATTTTTAACTGTAAGTTAAATACAGATAACACTGACTACAACAGGAATCCACATAAAATCTTATGCATGCCAAGACATGCATGCCTCACATGCTATCAAACATGCACCCTCAGTGCAACCTCATGATGAGTAATTACTTCCACTATAAAAAAATTATCTCACTTCTGTAGCTCTACGAATAACAATAGTAACATAGGCATCATACTTTTTATTTGATGTTAGATATCTAGCAAAAAGGTGTGCTCTGGCATTCTAAACTCCAAAACATTGCAAATAGGGTGACCATGACCAATAACTGCACACTGTGTGGTGGCACAAGTTGCACCGGCCATTGCTGGCCCTGACTGCACAACAAACAACTGTACACTAAGGGTGAGATGTTCTAAGATTTTAAGCTGTGTAAGCCTCATTAAATTGACCATATTTGGGGCACATTTTAATCATCTAAATTTAGTTAACTGAGCTACACATGTTTAATGATGGAAATACTATGAAAGTAATGCAAAGTAGGGCATTCTTTGCTTATCAGTACTTTGTGCCATGGGTGGAGCATGGGTGTTCCCATGCAATGATCTGATGCTAAACCCATTTTACCAAAGAGAGTCCACAGGGTTTAGCATCACTAAACCACGCCCTCATGAAAATTGCACAATGAAGGACAAATGCTATCATGACTCCTTCCTCATGCAAAAATTATTGTATGCTGCACTTCATATCACACATACTAAAAGCCTAAGGGGTAAAAGTACATCTATGCATACTGCATTGCACTAGAC